>PNEQ01110443.1:0-13337 GCA_003012365.1 Medauroidea extradentata
GCTAACTGGCTCTGCGCGCTCAGCCAGTCGTCACCCCACCCCTACATGAGGCGACAACTCAGCTTGTAAGGTCGCGTACGCCAGCAGAAACAGCACTAAGCATGCCAACGAGTACAGTGGCCCCAACATAATATGCTAACTGGCTCTGCGCGCTGAGCCAGTCGTCACCCCACCCCTACATGAGGCGACAACTCAGCTTGTTACTATTGGCACGGTAAAAACGAACAGTGACCTCACGCCATGCGAGACATCGCTAAAAAAAAAAAAAAAAAAAAAAAAAAACTGCAGAAAATAAATCTGGAATCCTTAGTTTCAACAATGCCGCCTTGGTCTAGCTCAAGTACAAAACTGACCAACACGAAACGAGAGGTTAGCCCAACAAAATATAACGACCATCTGAACAAAAATGCAAAAAAATTTTCCTCTACTAAATTTTAAATTATTAAATTGTTGTGGGTGTAACAATATTATAAGGCCTAGACTACAATGATCATAGGCATAAATGCAGTATTGAATACAAGACGCAACCTGTATGTAATTCAATCTGACTTGGTACAACTATACTAAGAGACAAACATTAAACCAAGGCAAGTTTTAGAAAAAGAAAAGTAGGCTGGTTATTCAACTTTTGCTTAATATAATGCTGTACAGAAGGTTTGGCCAATCGAAAGCTTCTTTAGTGGTAATTTACTGCTTTAAGAGACGAACTTAGCAGATAAAGTTTGTGTAAGTTCTGGTGGTAGTGGTACAGAATAGTAACGTATTGTTTAAATTGTGCGTTTCGCACATAAACACTATAAATTTGAATTAATGTTTAAAAATACCTTGATTTTCATTCGAATTCTCATAATGCATGTAGTACCGCTAATGTAATCCCTCTTTCTAGTGGAGTTTCTGCAGCATCTGAATGTGGTCAATCATTTAGTAGTACAGATTATTTTCTCACGAGGATGATGCCTTCTTGCACTTTGCGCTGTCTTCGTATGGTAGGTTAATGAAAATGAATTTTTTAAAATAGCCATTAATCGTAAAGCCAAAAAAAAAAAAACAGTCCCTGGCAAATAAACATAAACACAAAAAATGCCCACCAATAAAAACACACAAAAACCAGAGGAAGCTGTTGTAAACAAACAATATCATAGTGGTAGCAATGCACGAAAAAAATTAATGCTGGGCTACCATACGCAACAGACAAAGAAAAATAATTATTTAAATAAATAAATAAATAGGATCTCTCGCCATGACAAACAATGTACACCAGAGGAAAATATGAAAATATATTAAATGAGAACTCTGCAATTTGTGATTGCTCAAAATGATTATTTAATTTTTACTGCAAAAATAAATAATTTGTTTTAATTTTATTAAATTAAATTCACAACATTATTGACATCGATGAATAGTCCATTAGTTCTGAGATTGTACTGAAATTATAAAAAGCCCAAATCTGGCAGGCACAGTATAATGAAAATAGTGAATTGATTATACAATTATTATTTTTCTTAAATTCACAATAAAATTATTTAAACAATAAATGCCCATTCTATAGGCTAAATAAATACTGTACGTCCGAACCAATGACATAATAAATTAATGAAAACAATTACAAGTAAATTGGATGCATCCATTAGGAGTTATAAAATTTTAAATTGTTGTTAAATTCAAATTAATTATTTAAAATATACAAAATATATACATAAAAAGGTAAGTGTGACAGCTGTTAATTTATAGATTAAAATATACAAATTTAGTTGCGGCTTATCTGTTCAAAGTCTCGCAGTAGAATAGTACAGCACGCTGGGGTAGCTTCATGTTTCCCAGTCACAGCGGCAAAACAAAGAAGACGAAATGCGAAGAAAATGCCCCAAAATAGGCCAGAATGACTGGACTTCTGTAGTAGAGACTACAGGTTAGCTCGTCAATAGTCCAGCATGTGCAGTTTTTCTGCTATGTCAAAATATAAATTTTGCTACATTATGAAAAGTAAATTATAGCACCTCAAGTGCCAAGATCTGCCAAAAATGGCTGGAACACCAAAAACACTCATCTTGACGATACGATGGTTGACGGCAAAGTGTAAAAAAAAAAAAAACCTAACGTAAGAAGCTGCAGAAACGTTGAACAAAGGAGCATCGAAAATAGTTAGCAACAGTACCAACGTCTGCAAAGTGCGCATTGAAGCACAGTAGCATGCGATAATCACGTGATCATAATCGCTAAACTGCAACGAAATCACGCGGTGAAACACAGAAATCACGCACTGCAACGACAGCAGCACGTGGCATAAAGACGCGAGGTATGACAGAACAACTGACAGAGGAATGTAAATCTCAGCAGCTACTGTCCTGCTAAAAAAAACACGGTAGCGCGACTACGGTAAGCTCGAAATGATGTAACAAGAAAGAATAGCTATAATTAAAAGTGAACATCCTGAAATATCATTAATACATTTAAATGACTCAATAACACTTATTATTGTTAATGTAATAATAAACAAGTTCATAACAATGCAAAAAAATTAATTAGTCAGAATTTAAGAAACATAAATTTTAAAAAAATTTCATATTTATATTATTTAAGTCGAGTCGTATTTAATACGGCACAACTTTGTGACTAATAAACATTGCATAGATGCTGTTGAGGACCCAGTACACTCCTTGCCTGTCAGTTAACCAGAAGAAATGTTACAGTTATTGCAGAATTAAGACGTGAACCACGACCTAGAAAATGAAGATGTAAATCAGGACGCTATTGTACACCTTGCAGGCTACCTTGCGTTCAAGTGTTGCTCTGTTGACGAGAGCTTAGGTAGAACTTACTCAGAAAAAACATTTTCTGTTTCGCAGAAAGTACCGGACGACTGGATTTCCATTGTTTCAAAGGGAAGGCTTACTATACCAACAGATGAGTAATGTAAAAAACGAATACAGTTCGAGGTACTGTTTGGCAGTTTTCATGGTCTTTAGATTTCCAAGAGTTTCAGAGTGATGCGAACTTTAACGTTCTTAGTAAAATTAAAATTTCACGAAATTGACGAAAAAATAATTTCTCTGTAGTCAAGACAAGGACATTCATTAGGACACGACATCTCAATAAAAGACACCAAATACAGGCAATGGCGAAGTATTCAGCGAAGAAAAACCGACTTTGGGCAGCTACAGTTAGTTCAAAAACTTTCTGAGTCATCAAAACGTAAGTTTGAGTAATTTATGTAGATTATGACTTTTTCGTTTTTCGAAATTCTGTTGATATTTCAGTGCACTCGCTCGAGCGGGTTTGTATGAGCAAGTTAGTATGCATATAATATTCTGTAAATTAAGTAATTTGGATGACGTCAGTCAATGCAAGTAAATCTATATCGCCCCTACATGCAAAGTGCCATACTTACACAGTCTTTTCACGTCATTTAGCTGGAAGTAAAGAACTGATATTTTTTAATGTACGAACGAATTGTGCGCCGACTAGCCCAACGGTTTTACTTTGCTGCAGATCACAATTCAATTTCAGTCAGTGACAAATCACTCAACACTCATTTTTCGAGGATCCATATAGGTTAAAACTACTAAGTGAAACGAGTGATATTAATTTTATACGACACCTCACTCCACACGGTCGTAAACGCCTTTATTCGCGGCAGGAATCGAACAACGACCTCCCGCAACGCACTCAGGCCACCAAACTGGCTTCTCGGTCCATGGATTGTGATCAAAGCATCTGACGTCTAATCGCCTTTGCCCGACAATCGGATGTAATTAAACGTGTAATACAGACTCTTGGTAACGCACTTCTGGTAGCCTACCGAGACATGGACTGTTCTCCCCTCTGCACCCCTGCCGGCACACAAGCGAAACGGCGATTTCTGACGCTTACTAAATTTTTGCCTTTATTTTCTTCATGTCAGTAGTAAACAGGTCATACCGAGAACATTAAAAAAATAATTTGTGTAACGAAAGAAAATGTATAGTCAATGGCAAGATAATTCATAATTATAGTGTAACATTTTTTGAAGTCAATTGGCTTAATAGTTTCAGATTTCTGATGAGTTTAGTTTCAAAGTTATTTGGACGTGCGAACTTGTGCATACTACAGATGACTCAGTCTCCACCAATCTACGTCACACGCGGGCAACCAATTAGCGTGCAGAAGGCGGGAGCTGCATGCCTAATATACTCAACGTATCTTTCCCAGCACCTCAGATCAACACCATTGTCCGAGGGTGGTTAAGATGCGCATCTCACTCCTCAGGCCTGACAGAAGAAGTTGTTTGGATTCAACATTTTTATCACTTCAGTTGCAGACGCCCTCAAATGAACAGGTGTGAAACAGACAATTAATGAACTAGGTGTGCGGTTTGGTAGGGTTGGATTGCACGAGCAGTGCATGCTGTTAACTTATTTAACTTATGATAATAATGATTTTCTTAGCAATTCGTTTTTTGACACATATCCAGTAAATTATCTTTGGGCTCAAGTAATTTTCGGAATTTTATATTGACATTAATTAGAGTTTTTCGCAATGCAACTTATTGAAATTTTGTTGTTTTGATGATGACTACGTTGGCTAGTAGGCATTTCGAGTGTTACTCATTTCGCACACACTATTGTTCAGTTTATAAGTGCCACTTCTTTTTCAAGACGTTTAAAGATTAATTACATTAAAATAAATTGTGCTCTGATACGGGTTTTAATCCTTTATTGTAAATCATGTTTCCCGTTTGTATGTTTAGTTCGTTCTTTGCATCACTTAGCTGTCGTGTGATAATATAATGGGTTGTAATTTCTGTGTAACTCTGTTATAGCTTGAACCCGGATACTGTGCTCTCACTGTTTGATATTTGAGTGTGCTTCAAGTTTCTTTGTGCTAATTTGCACTCACATTGTTGCATCTGCAAGATAATGAGAGAAGGTTCCAGCACATTTTTTGTCTAAGAAAACTAGAGTTGTCAGCCTAACTGCTACAGTCCGAGGGCCCAACCAACGAGTATAACTCGCTGACCCAGAAGAATCCCCTGAGGTGACGATACTCGTGGTCACTTGCAGCTCCCATTAGTTAATATACTCAAGTAAGCCGTCCTTTGTTAGTGCAAAAATTCTTTGCCTGCCTTAACTTTCGCCTCTTGCCAGTTGGTGTTAGAACCTGAACAAGTTAACAAGTTTCGTGAGTGAAATATTTTACACAATTCCTTCTTAGAAAATGTCCGCTGTAATACTTGATTTGCTTACTCATACCATAATAAAAAGGTGGAAATTATTCTCATTTCATGGCCAGTGTGTGGGCATTTGTTTTTCTTCAGCGCACGTTAGAGAACTCCGTTAAGAAATATGTGAAACTCTTTCAGTGTACAGAAGAATCCGTGGCTAATTTTGTGCAATAGTGTACAACCACCAACGTGCCTTTCATTTCAGAATATCTGACAAGGTATTGGGAAATTTAATTCTAAGAAATATTTCACCGCTGTAAAAGCAAAATCGCCAAATACTGGAGTACCTGTTATATCAACACAGTTACATCAGTATACTGCACAGTAGAGAGAGAGAGAGAGAGAGAGAGAGAGAGAGAGAATAAATTACTTGTCTTGAAGCAAAATTTTCAGGATTTTATTCCTCAACAGTATTTGGCTGTGAACGTGTCAGTAACTGAGTGGGACATCTGAGGAAATAAGCATTACACAAATTGCACAACATTTCGTCATTTGGTTGCTGAGTGCTACTACTTGATTTTACCTGTTGATGACTATTTGTTATCGGTGTAAGAAAATGCGAACACCCGTCTGTGGAAACAATTTAAGATAGTACAGTGTGCGTGACTGTTGACTCAAATATACAGTTCAAGCATACCGCCATTCCCTGCATACTATGAGAATGAGTATGGAACCCTGAGCAATACTGTGTCAACCCCGTATGCATATCGTGAGAAAGGATGTGTCTTCATAAGATACAGTAGTATAAACATTTGCACATTTAAGTGTATTGTCAATGAACGAACATGCGATAATATGGACTTACAACTCTGTGTCTGTGGCAGCAACAAGGAAAAGCTCGCACCATCTCTTGCAGGCAGGCATACAAAATACAAAGAGGATGACACAGTGCTCTGAACTGCATGTCACTACACAACAGTATATCTGCAGTATGTTTCCTGAACCCTGGCCAGTCAAGCTAAATGCTGGTGGATACATAAATACGTTACAACTAGACTTAAGATTTATGCCAAGTTGAGACAATGACGAAAGAAATCAGGCTGTCATATTCTAAGCATTGTTTGGTTAGAAGGGATGAGGAAAACCAGCAAGAATATTAGTTTCAGAAATATTATGGTTGAACGTTTGTTATAAAATGTAACACATTACAGCCAGTGATATCAGTTATACGACATGCACAAGTAAACTCAATAACATGCAATACATATGACACTTTAAAAAATAGCGAAAAATACAGTTTTTTTAAAGAATAATTACCATAAGATATGTGTATGTTTTTTATGATTTAACATTTTATTTACTTATATTGACAATTTAACATATATTTGAACAGCTTCTCATTATTTTTTAAAGTTTGCTGAGGAAAAGAAGAAGAGAATCGACACAGGCCTGTATTAATTAATAAACCTCCCAGCAAAACGTGACTTTGGAAGTACTGGAAAAAACGTAAATCACGATTTCCGGGCAAGGAACCAAACCCAGGTCCTTCTGAATACAGGTATGCATTTTATTCCTTGGTAAGCAATTTACTATCGTTACAGGATTATATAATGTTTTTTTGTAATATCATATACGTTTCAGTCCTTGCCATGTAAACAAATGACTGATGAAAATTGGCAGGAAAAGTATTCCAAGATGGCGGGGGTATAAATTATTCCAAGATGGCGGATGGATGTAAAATTAATTTTTAGATTTTTTTTTTAATTTTTTAATTTTTTGTTAATTTTTGAAATGTTTTTTAATTTTTGGGAAATTTTGGAAAATTTTGAAAGTGATGTAATCCAAGATGGTGGCTGGAAACAAGATGGCGACCGGAAACAAGATGGTGGCGACGACGTAATCCAAGATGGCGGCGACGACGTAATCCAAGATGGTGGCAATGATGTAATCCAAGATGGCTGTGATGATGTAATCCAAGATGGCGGTGATGACGTAATCCAAGATGGCGGTGATGATGTAATCCACGATGGCGGCCGTGGGGGTGCCTGCAGCTCCACACCCTCAACCCTCTTGTCTCGGAGCCCCTAAAACCCCCTACTTAAGACACCACCCGTATTATCAACATTGTTTCTATGTTTCTAAGCCTATAAACTAAGATACAACGGCCTATTCAGACTGCCATACTTCAAATGTACTAACTGGATGTATGTTAAATCCAAGTAGAGACGTGTGCTTCACTTTCTTACATACATTTCACCAATAAAATTATATGGTAACCGCTTCAAGTCTCATAGTAAATATGATTAGGCGGGAATCTTGTACACTAGTTCAGTGCTTAGGTCGATGTGGGGATGTGGCATTTGATGTTCGCAATTATGTCTCCCATATAGCTACGTCACTTCGAGGTATCTTTTCTCAAAGATTGTTTCACATATGCCGGGCCCGTTTCCCTCTTGGAATGACAGCACGTTCTATGAATGTCTACACAAATTTTAATTTTAGTTACACTTACTATTGCAATATACCATGCTTTACTAATAATGTAATATTGAGTACATCTTGGGCATCCTTCATTACTGAAGGTGAACCAGAAATAAGCATGGAATGCAGCGCAACTTAGTTCAAGAGAATATCTAACGGTCAACTACAACATTCATAAAATATTTTGTTCAAGTGCGAAATCCTGAAATAGAAAATAGATTGCATTTCACTTTGCTGACAGACATATTTACCACATGTCCAATGGTTACCCAACTTCTCCCATGCCTCCGGCAATGATACTGCATTATTTACACATGAATGTAATGATAGTTGCAACGATTTCCTTAACGTACTGTTTGTTCATTCCTACATGTTCAAGTTTTGTAGCATTTTGTAAATATTTTCATTTCCCAATGGGTTAAATATTTTTAGTTACGTTACTAATAAATAGTGTCGTTAAAAAGTAAACCGAAATTTAATGAAAAGTTCTCGAGTACTTCAGCCTCTGCATCAATCGTATTATTAATTTTTTTTTTAATTCTCAAGATGAAAAATGTGACGTTTGCTATTAAAGCAGGTATTTTATTTTACCGTGAGCTACAGTAAACACGTCGCAGTTCAACTTTTATCATGCATTTAGGCAGTAATCAGTTCAGCGATTTGTGTTAAATTTTTACATTTCTGGACTGATTACGGCCTTAAATTCATCGCATTTGTTACATCCCTGCCACTCTTAGTTTTTACGGGGACTACCCACGCATATTTACTGTAGCAATCAATAACAGTCAGCATGTACTTGTAGCCTTTATTCTTGCGAGCATAAGGAATCATTTCAACCAAGTCTGCTTGATACAAGTCCTTCAAACCATACACATGTACTTTACGCCGAGGATAATTTCGCCTTGCAGGCTTGTGTAGCTCCCCAGCAATGTTTTGACGACTCATTCTATGTATCCGTCTTCACACAATTCTTCAATAATGCTAGATATTTCATTTGTATGTGAGTTGTTTCCAGCCTGTTGAGAAGCAATTAACAGTCTCAATCTGTCTACAATTTCATTAGCATCATTCCAGTATACATATTCTGAAAGTCTCCCATCTTCTATTTTCTTATGTAGATCGAGACCAGATCCTATTGTAGTTCCTACATCAGGGAACAGCTGGGAAATAATGTTGAATTTCGGGTGTGTTTCATCTTTATATTCATTGCTGCTAGAATCATTATTCTTCAAATGCGCACTCGTAAGTTTCAAAAGACGTTTATACTGATGCAGGGCACTAGGTGAATAAGTTCCTGGATTTTGTTTAAACAGTAATTCATAGAGTCCAGAAGCCGGCTTGATTACGACAGTGTCTACTTTTACAGCACTACTAGACAAGAATAAAATTTGCTTGTTTCCCAAGAAATACTTTTTATTTTGCTTGTATACTCCATATGTCCTATCCTTGGACCGTGAGTTTGCCAAATAATCATGAAGCATTGTACTTTGTTCCTTTTTTCTTTTCCACTCGGAGAGAGGTAAATCATCTTCATCAACTTCATGGAGAGGTTTCTTGCGTTTCACTATAGTTTGAGGCTCTTCTTCCTTCTTCACTGTCACAGGTGGTAGTGATTTTGGCTTTAAACTGTCCAGTCTGTCTGTTATAGGTTTGAAAGCTTCTTCATTAATCATATCACGTTCCATTCTAGCACGTTGAGCTGTCAAGTACTTTGCGTGAATACTTTATATCACGGCGTGTAAGTCACCGACAATGTCAGACATTGTACTACTTGCTTATAGTGACAAGACAGGGTATTTATATGCTGTTTTTCTTAGGTGGTGGTCTAGAGCTTGGCTTGTTATTTTTCCCTTCTAAAACTATAACTGGTGGCAGGTCAGAAGCAGATGTTAGCATGTTTTCAATATTTTTAATCGAGGCTTCAAGTTTATTAAGGTGTGTTGTAATCTGGTCCAGGACTTTGTCCGTGCCAAATGTTTCATTTGTCAGACCTTCTATTTCTTTAAGTTTCCGGTCCAGCAAATTCTCCACATCAACAGGAATGGTCCCAAGTTTAACATCCACAACTTTTATCATGCTTGCAATATCATTACTTGTTCTGTCTAGCACATTTTGTATTAAATTAATCAAATCATCATGAAGTGTGTAAATATATGCCTTGTTAACAGCATCTCCATCTTCTCTCGGACTTGCAATATTTTTAAGTCTTTTTCCTTCGACACTACAGTTCCATTCATCAGTAGGCACTAAACAACTTTCCATTTTACGTTTCAGGCCATTATGACCAAACTTTGAAATTATGTAGCTCATCTCTCACTGACGAAGGCTTATGAACTGATCAAATCCGCACCTGTACCTTCCTTTAAATAAGGGAAAGTCTTTAGCTATTACAAGAAATCCATGAGAGTCACTCCAACAAAAAGCACACACCTCTTTGAATTTATCGAAAGTCATGTCTGTATTAACATGATCGGAGTAAACATGTCACAAGTTCAAGTCATCCATTCTAAACAAAACCAACAAATTCGCATTATCTCTCAAAAGCTGCTTGGGAATACGTGAATAAGTCTGGCAGAGGTAAAAAGAATCTACTGACATATGTCTTCCCATGCAAAAGTATTCCTGGATACAAGCCTGTTTCTCACAGGCTACATCATCAAATATAAACACAGAATTTTGTAGAGCTTGACTTGGCGGTACAACCGCTTCATTGTCGCTGAATGGAAAATACCCGAGACCATCAATATAACTTAGAATATTTCCAAGTCGCTGATACTTTGGCTGTTGTAATGATTTCGAGTATAAGTACACATTCTCGAACCGGAGACCATTAGGCTCCTCCAGCAAGCTTAAGAGCACACACGTCTTACCACAATTAGACGGTCCTGCTATGATGCAACGTACAGTATTGGGAAGGAGGGGGCCATGTCTTGATTCGTGAGAGGTGACTTCATCTTCGGTAGTAATACGTATGGGTAAACTAACTTCTTGCTTGTCGATATGTATACTACCACCAACTTGCAGTGCTGAGGAGGAGCATGAGGAGATATGTGAGGAGCATGAGGAGACATGAGGGGAGCGTGAGGAGCATGTGTGGAGCCATGCTCAGCATAAGTAAATGGGAGTTGAGGCATGTGAGGTGAATGCATAGTTGTGTGAGGAGGGCATACAGTTGTGTGAGGAGCTGATTGAGGAGCATGAGGAGCTAACTGCAAAGGATGTGGAATATGCATATTTGTTTGAGGAGTATGTATAGTTGTGTGAGGAGCTGATTGAGGAACATGTGGAATATACATAGTTGTTTGAGCGTGAGGAGAATGCATAGTTGTGTGAGGAGCTGATTGAGGAGCATGAGGAGCTGATTGAGGAGCATGAGGAGCTAACTGCAAAGGATGTGGAATATGCATATTTGTTTGAGGAGTATGTATAGTTGTGTGAGGAGCTGATTGAGGAACATGTGGAATATACATAGTTGTTTGAGCGTGAGGAGAATGCATAGTTGTGTGAGGAGCTGTTTGAGGAGTGTGAGGAGAATGCATAGTTGAGTGAGGAGGGGGCATAGACAATTGTGATTGCTGCTGAGGTTGCAGTTCTTGTTGTACAGATCCAATACCGCAACTCTTAGAATGTCTGTTCAAATTATCTATCCGAGAAAACCGTTGTTGACAAAGTTCACACTGAAATTTCATTCTTGAAGTCTTCATTGTGCATGTAGTTTTTTCATGACGTAACATATTACGCATGGCTGTAAATACTTTACCACAAAAGTGACAGCGGAGATGCATCATTGACATCCGTACTGTTCGAAGGCAAGTAAGATACTGAATAAAATATATATAAACACATACTTAAGTAATTTTAACTCAGTGTGTCGTGATGCCTCGTAGGAGTAAGATCAAGAGCGGAAGAGGACTAGTGAATACTCTTATAAATAACTTACCCTTCGAAGCACATATTCCTGGGTACCGGTTCTGTGGACCAGGAACTAAGCTGAAGAAGAGGCTCGAGCGCGGGGACGTCGGAGTTAACAATTTGGATGAGGTGTGCAAGGAGCACGACATAGCTTATGCCAATAGTAACAAGCTGGAAGATAGACACTCTGCTGACACTGTACTTGCAAACAGAGCACAAAAGATTGCTAAATCCAAGGAATCAAAGTTTGGTGAAAGAGTAGCTGCTTGGGGAGTATCCAAGATCATGAAGACTAAAGTCAAGCGAGGAATGGGCTTGCGAATAAAGGGTAGCCCATACACCCCTTCAAACATTAAAATTAAATCCAAGCAGTCTGACAAAAGTATGGTTAGTCAGAAGAAAAAGAAGGCACGAAAGAATAAGAAAGCAGGCAAGAAACAAGGAGGCTTCCTGCCTCTACTCATGCCTGACTTTGCAGCACTAGGAGGTCTGATTGGTGGAGCTAGTGGTATTGCCAGAGCAGTGAATACATCGAAAAACCAAGGCAAACAGTTAGATGAACTTCAACGTCACAACAAGCAAATGGAAGCTATTGCACTAGGGTCAAAAAACGGGAAAGGTCTTTACCTAAGACCTTATCCTGTGGGTGGGGGATGTCTGAAAAAAAGAACCAGAAAGAGAAGGAAGCAATCCTAAAGTACTATAAAATAGTAACACCCAATCGACCACTAACAAACCTAGATTTACTAAAGTTTGCTAGAAAATTACAAATACCTAATTTCAGGGGTGTGTTCATGAGCGACAAATTACCATCAAAACCAAAACGTAACGAATGTGGAATTATAAATTTAGATTCGGCCCATGGTCAAGGAACTCACTGGGTCGCTTACAAAAAATATGGAAACAATGTTGATTACTACGACAGTTTTGGAAACCTTCGCCCGCCTGTAGAAGTGCGCAAGTATTTTCAGGGGATGGAACTAAGTTATAATTATTTCAATGAGCAATTACCTGACCAATGGAACTGTGGTCATTTATGTCTCAAGTTCTTAATTAGTGGTTAATAAATGTTTGGTACAAGCACTACTTTACATCAGTCATGTCTGTAGCATTGATCTTGACGGGCAAGAGCTCGGAGCTGCGCTCCGTACATTTCCCGGCACTAGATTTAAAAGGTTCGTGGTCAGTAGCACTAATTGATTTCCAAACTTATTTCTCTGTGCCTCAGTTCAAGCTGTAAATTTCGATACGTAAAAAATGACATTACTGAAGAGGTTACTGTACCGACAGGATCGTATGAGATTGAAGATATTGCAGCATACATCAAGCAAGAACTAGGTCCTGACGTAACGTTTATTTTGCGAGGAAATCCAAATACTTTGAAAAGTGAATTGTTGTGCAGCAACGATATTGACTTTACCGAGAAAGATACTCTAGCATCCATGCTGGGATTCGAACACAATGTGTATGAGAGCGGAAAAATACACCAGTCAACACTGCCTGTAAACATTTTGCCGGTGAATGTTATAAGAGTAAACTGCAATCTTGTAACAGGCTCATATCTAAATGGTAAACCGAACCATACACTTCACGAGGTTTCAGCGGCTGTTCCACCTGGATTCAAACTGGTAGAAGTCCCGAAAAATCTAATTTATGCACCAATCATAGAAAAGTACGTGCAGGAAATTATTGTTCGTATAGTCGACCAGGATGATAAACTGATTAACTTCAGAAACGAAGAAATTACATTGCGTTTACACTTGAAGAAAGATGGGCCTGAGTTTTAGAAAAAAGATTATAAAAA
>PNEQ01110444.1:0-75675 GCA_003012365.1 Medauroidea extradentata
ACCTCATGGCACTTAGGTACTATTCGTACCAAAAGACCCCTACAACCAATCACAGCTCAGGACACGCCCCCCTAGACAACGTCTTGGCCAATCAGAGGCCTTGCTCCACCAAGGGGAGGGGGCTGCAAGGTTATTCAAATGCAGGTTAGGCCGGTTTTGCTCCCTGTGGGGCCAGTCCCCGCATGCTCCCCCTACTAAAGTGAAGTATTTAGATTGTAGTGTAAAATCTATTGTTCGCTTTGAAGTCTAACAAATTTTATTAAGGATTCATACTAGGCTAGTACTGCTGTCGCTAGTGGTTTCAAGATCTACTGCAGTCACAAGCAGATTATTGAAATGCTTCTTCTTTACTTAAAATGTTGAAAATTGTTTTTACACTGATTACGGAAACATGTTCAATACGTAAATTACAGGCACATTTCATTGGTTCATACACCTGGTTCTTTCAATATAAAACACAGACATATTTGGAAATTCTGACAACATTTTGAAACCGTAATAAAGTAGGTCAGGTAACGGCACATTTGTCAAGATTATTGTTTCAAATCTCGAAAGTCTTAGCTCTCAACAAAAGTATGGGCCAAATAATGGCGGTGATAATTGCTTAAGAAACAAACTTCCAGGCAAAGAAGCGAGTGACGGTAAACATTTTCTCGTGAGGATACAAGCAGCTTTTAGAAGCTGTTTAATCAATGCTCTTTTCCTTTGAGGCTCGGTTTCAGTCGCCATATTGAATTTTATTATTTTTCGCTTTCATGGAATTCTGAGAATAAAAATGTGAAATCGGCTACTATATTGCAAATTGTATTTACTTTGTACTACAGTACAAGCGTGGCAACTGAGCTTATAATGTACAGTTAGGTCGCAATCAGTCGGGCAAATTATGGACATAAAAAAATTGCCACACAGATTGCGGCGTAATTACGAGTTAACAGCTAAATCGCAATGTCTGTACTGTGGCATAAGGTAAACAGAATTTGCGGTATAGTCGCAGAATTAACATTTTTACTCTCAGAATTTAAAAAAGCGAAAAATATAAAAATTGGTTGCCATTCTCAGAAGCAATACTCAGGACTTGTTATCGGTATTTTAAAAAGTACGTGAATTTAGCTGTTGATAATGCGTTTGAGCATTTTCATATATTTTTAAATACCAGAAGAATATTAACATTTGTTATCAGAGAACTATGAATGAAACTCCCCATTTCTAGGTTAAATTAGAGGCAAATTTTAAATGCTTAGAAATGTTGTGCGTCTAATATGAGGAAAGTTTTGTTAGTTTAGGGAACAGGAGTAAAAATTGCTGGTCTGTCATTTTGTATAAATGCAGTATTGAACGAGACTTTTAATAACAAATCAACACATAAGTTGTTTCGAGGTGCTCTTTAATACTGAATCGTTACCAAATTAGTGTTTGTTCTTAACCTACCGAAACTGCCATGTAGTTTAGCAACAGAAACACATATGGTAAACTGACTATAGGACCGATATCGTGATATACCTTAATATCTTGATAAACCACTTTACGAGCTTCACAGAATTTGGAAAGATCTGTACACCTAGTTCACAAGGTTACCAGCAGAGAGCAGATATGTGTAGTTTCAGCAATAAGTAACCAATGTGTCAAATATACGATAACAATTAAATGTTTAACATATTTTTGGTGTTAAAGTTTGAAACCTTAGTATCACGGAGAAGGGTAGACTAATCCTATAAACAATCCAAAGTTAACATACGCTTGGGAGGCTTTATAAAGTTTCTCAGCAATATACATTTTTAATTTTAATACAGTTTCTTATAAATATATTTGAAGTGCATCTTTGCCTTTTAAACAGTTAATTTTCAGAAGAATTTCATGATACAAATTTCAAAACTAAAATATTAATTCTCAGATTTGCCACTTCAATAGATCTGTTTACGTTTCAGGTGACCGATAAGCTGAAAATACAATTGGAATTAGCATTCATGATAAACTCTCAAACCAATGAAATCAGAATGTTTGAAATGGACTCATCTACAAATAAGAGGCCGAAAATGATAAATCGGCTAACGATAAGTTTTTAGGGTGTCTGTGTAGTCAGCATCAACACCGTTTACAGCACGTCTGTGTGAGTAATACACCCAGTACTAAAATATTAAATAAAAAATAAATCAAAACATAACCGAGCTCCAGGCTGTTTTTTCATGGATAACTAGCTCCCGCTCGCGGCTTTTTTCTCTTTAGAGTCGAATAATAAAAAAAATACCTTACATTGTTTAGTCTAATACGCATTTGTATGAGAGTCCCATTGAAATGGCAATGGCCCATCGGGTCGAGCTATATTGACGGGTAATCAAAAATACATTTCCGCAATATTCACATATATAGGGGTTAAATTTTCGAAAAAAAAAATCTTTCTTAGTTCTTACCTACGCTTTAAGGAAACGCCCGCTAAACATTTGACGTTTATAGGTCCAGTGGTTTGGGCTGTGGCTTGATATATAAATCAGTAAACCACAGATAACATATATTTTATATATGTTTATATGAAAGTAATATTTGATAACAAGAAAAAATATTATTTCTAACTATTCATGCATTGTCTCAAATTAATTTTTGGTTTCTGGCCCTATCGAAGCTCATTTAGAGTGAGTGTGTACATGCACTATTTTTTAAATTTATTTTACCTTGTATGAGCATCACAGCTAATCAATATATACGATGGGAATTTATCTGGCTAACAGAAAATTTCTAGGGCTAAGTGTTTTTTTCACGACAAAATACCATTTTTCTTTTAAGTTTTCCTAACAGTTTTATTATGAGCTAATGAACTAAGTTAATTTTAAACAATTTTTATTTATTTCCTTCGGCTTTATAGAGTAGAAACGTTGGTGTTTTTCTTCGAAAAAAAAAAAAGTTGCGAAGAGGAAGTCTTTGTGAAGACCTTAATTTTGATTTGATAGTAATATATCAATATTAACAGGCGGTCTGAGCTGTACTCACTACCTTGCACTGTAAAATATGTAAAAAAAATATATATTTGTGATGAAAATGAGTTTGTTATAATTTTGCGTGAAAATTGGTAAAAAAAAAAAAAAAAAACAAAAAAAAAACAACAAATTGTATGTACTTTACTTAATTACAAATAAGATATCAAGAAATGCTTTGGAGGTTTTCAGTAGTTTAACGCTGATTTGATAATATTTTTTAATAGCAAGATAATTTTAATATCGAAAAATTCCAAATTTTTTTGGTACAAATGTATCAATGTGTCATACGTAATTTGTACTTCACAGTTTTCCAGATTTTGTTCCCAAATTATCACTTATTTGGCCATTAAAATAGCGGAAATTAAGTAAAATATATTTCTTTTGTAAATGAACGGAGCATTATTTTGCAAAACAACTTCATAGAACTATGCAGCGTATGACTGTACTTAGCAAAATATTTCGTGAAAGCATTTCGCTGCAAAATTTTCAGTTTTTTTTTGCACCCATATACATTGAAATCGTCGTGCTACTGACCATACTACCAAAAAATGATATCCAGATTTTTTCACAAGTTTGTAACAAATATAATAGGCCTACAATGTAACTGCATTTATGGACACATCCTCACTACTTAACGTACAAGCTTGTGTGCGGACAGCCGGACATATTTCACGGAAGACGTACATTCATTGGAATGTTTCTATTTTTAATGGTTATCGAATTGTTATTTCATGATTAATTTTACAGGGAACTTTATTAGCTAGCACTAAGTTGAGATCTGGTTTTCATAGACAAAATAAATCTAAAAATAAAACGTAATTTTTTTGTACACATATTAAGATTCTTGGTAAGAAACTAAAAAATCCTAGTTTCGCAGCATGTGAATCACCGCACACATTTTCCGTTCTTGGTAATTTTTGATTGTTTTATAATTAATTTGTTCTCTTTGCGTGTCCTCGAACAGCACAAGATCTTGATAGAGGAATACGAGGAAAGGCGAAGGAGTCGGCCATAGCCTGTTGATGGAACCATCACAGAATTAGCCTGAAGTAATTTTGGAAAACCCTGGAAAACTGAAATCACGATGGCCGGAACTGGGGGTCGAACCCAGGTCCTCCGAACAAATAACTAGTATTCAACGTTGCGCAATTAAATACTTTGTATGCAACGCATTTAAATTGAAATGTTTATGGATATGTGCTTACATTTACTAGAGTCTAAAATATGAACTCTATTATCCTGAAAACGAATATTTCACTCGGTGCCAGCTGTCTTCATGTCAACTACTGCGTTTCAAACTAAAACAATATCAGAATGAAATAATTTATTTTCTCAAAAACCCCGTAGTTTTTGTTGTGAAAAACTAATGTCATATTATCGTTCAAATTTTTGTAATATAGAAGCTAAATCACATATTTTTCTTGCTTTTGTTAAAAATATCTACACATAAATAGGCATCGTGTGTACTCGCAACTGTGATTTTGTTCAGAAGTTTCGTTATTCAGTGTCCATGGTAGATGAAATACGTAATTAAGTATGATACGTTTTCATGCAGATAATTACATGCCGTTTGCAACGGGCATCAGATATATCAATGTGAAAGTTTATTAAATGAATATGATATAGCTCAATTTATACATGCATGCAAAATATACAGGATGAAACAGAATGGAGTGTGTTAATTAAGTGTGGTGATAGCTCACAAAAAAAGATGAGAAACACGCGTTTTCAATTTGTCCCCAAAGTGAATAGGCTATAGTTGGAGCAATCCTACCTTGACAATTGATTTAAAAAATAATATTATAATTAAAATAGAAAAATTACTTGATATTAAATAACGAAACCCTTAGCAACATGTAAGCAATGACTATTATTAATTCTAAATAATTTAGTTGATAATATCATTGGTCCATAATTGACGAAGAGGGTATATCTGCTAGTAACTTCGGATTACTTCACTGTAGGTCAAATTGTCCTGCAGAATGTACAGCAGATGTGTAAATTAATAAACATCATGTAGTATGGCCAGGAATTCTAGAATTGGCCATTTTCGAGAAAATCGTATATCAAATTATTGTAATTTTTGTAACGCCTTAAACATATGCACACATTGCGACTGTTTTGCAAGGCAGTGAAACCAAATAAATAAAAGTGGCGTAATGATATGGTTTTAATTGCTTTTGCCATCGAAGATTTGTAACGCGGTTGGGGTAAACATAGGTTGCATTTTGTGGTGAGGGAAACTGCAGTATTAAAATAAAACTCACAAGTTTATATCAGTGTTCACCAAGTTTCATAAAATCGCAAATCCAGATAATCCCACCGACAATTGAAACTGGTCTAATGAGTGCGTCCTAACTGCTACAAAAAAAAAAAAAAAAAAAAAAAAAAAAAAAAAAAAAAAAAAAAAAAAAAAAAAAAAAAAAAAAAAAAAAAAAAAAAAAAAAAAAAAAAACACCCTATGCAAGTACGCAGACAGTGAAGATTTGTCACTAGTGACAATTACGCCAACACTTAAATAAATGTGCTACTGACTCGATAATGCAAATATTTGACTTTGTAGTTTGTACAGCATTTACATTACAATGTAAAAACTACAGTGAAGCAGTCAAATAAAATAATAATTTAATTGTTTTTAATCTGTAAGATCTGTGGCAGCAATTATGTAACCAAGAGGAAGTGGATTTTGAAATTTTTTTAATACCAAACATGATGAACAAAAAACAAAATAAAATCCTATAAAAATTTTAATTATTTGCAATTATAAGTTGAAATTATATTAGGCATATTGGAATAAAAGTAAGCTATAGCCAAACCTACACAATATTTAAATAATTTATATGCACATATTATATTTTCTTTGCTGCTGCTCCTAATCCTCAATCCCTCTACCCCTAAAAAAAAGAAGAGATGTGGAACCGTAGATTGGATAAATTATATTTCCTTTACAGAAGTTTCAAAATTTCATAAACGTGTATTACCCACATAAGCTCTCATGCTGCTTGTACACGGGTGGGATTTGGCAGAAAGCACTGGACATACGGTAGGAAAGAAGCTTCGTCCATACTTGAAAGGAGATAGGAAATTATGGACGGAAAATCGCGTTAGTAGGTTACTTCAACAGTTTCATTAAGTCAGCAGTTAATACTACATATAACTCGCAGATTACGCCAGTAAAAGTGGAGCGGGATGAAAGCTGTGGCCGCAAGGAGGATGGTTTTGCCGGTGTGGGGAAGAGAAGGGGTAGGGACTCGCGGTGGTCCCATGTGAGCGCAGTGTTGCCGGCTCGACTCGACAGCAGCAACCCCCTGCAGGAAGAAGGGTTCCATGTATGCACAGTGTTGCCAGCTCGACTCGACAGCAGCAACCCCCTGCAGGAAGAAGGGTTCCATGTATGCACAGTGTTGCCAGCTCGACTCGACAGCAGCGACCCCCCGCAGGAAGAGTGGTCCCATGTGTGTGCATTGTTGCCAGCTCGACTCGACAGCAGCAGGTGCGCGTGCTACCAACCCCCTGCAGGAAGAGGTGCGCCCCAGTATCTCACCTCGGCCCTAAAGGCACTCGGCGCCGCAGTCAATTGCGAGAACCCGAGCCCCGGGGCGGTGTCGCAGCGAAGGGCGGTAATCGCGCCTAATTGTCGGGCTAATTCTCTTGTCTCCGACATGGTAATAACCAGCAATCCCCGCCTTCCTCTCTCCCGCTCATTCGTAATAATTCATGGACTGCAAGTAGGCTTTGCGCTACAAAGGGGAGCGGGATATTAATATCGCTGCTCTCCGAGCTCTGTGAGTTCTCTCAGTTTTAGAGAGATGTGGTCGGGCGAGGGGGGAACTGGATGAGCGGGGTTTTATGACGGTGACAGTCGAAACATAAAGTATGAGGGAATGATGTGGCCTGCTCATTTGTAACATTTTCAAACTTTTTTTCCACGAAGAGCCGTCGGGTAGTTCGCGAAACGAGCGGTATATAAAGCTCATCAAAGCAGCAATTTAATTATAATCCTAGACGTGAACAACCCGCAAAAAAAAAAAAGTTTTTATAGAAAACTGAAAAAAAAAAAAAAAAAAAGGAAAAACTCATGAGTTAAACAGCCTGTTTTAAATGAAGCGGCTTCATTTTCCCTTTCCTAGCACATACACGTAAGTCTCCGTCATCTGGACTTCAGATTAGTATGATTATCAGACCTTCACTTACATAATGTCGCTTAGTTTTCCTTTTAGCAATATGCACTGTTCGCAGCTCTTCGCATAGCTCCAGAATGAATTTTTATTCTGGTTTACAATCTTCCCAGTTACTTCTTGATAAAGAATCAATGCATTTATGCATTAAAAATCCATCACATTGAAGAAAACATAGACGGGCCATCGCCTTGTTGCTGATGTTCGCTGAGTAGACCTACTTGCTGGCCATTTGGTCCGTAACATCGCAGCCGAATTTAGTGGCATGGAAATACTCAATAGTTCAAGTGACGTAAAATATTTGTCTGTTGTTACATTTTTACTACATAGCAAATTTGATTCCAACGGGCGTAGAACTACATAAGTGCCAAGTAGTTGATCACATGGTGTTTCTCCTGACTTATCAATTTTCCAAAATTATGGAAGCCATTGGCTAAATATTTAGTGTCAACATCAGTTGCTGTCATGAACTGCATCCCAAATTTATGCCACTTGTTGGCTATTTATTGCGTAATGGACAATTAAAAATCTTTGGCAACAGCTGATCATCCGTTGTGATGTTTACACCAGGCTTGTAGCATGCGATGCTGTTTTATACATACACATTCCACACGTACGACACTAGTGCAAACTTGTCGGTCTACAGGCTTTCACTTCGTGTAAGTCACTCATCAAAGTGAAAAAATGTCACATTTCGCAAAAAATTCTCCGTACCTTGGTTTACGTGCCCTCAGTTACTTAACCATTAGTTAGGTAACTCAAGGTTTTTGCAGTGCAAGCACTACGAACATAACTTAATTAAATGCAAGTTTCATGTTCTGCGAGTAAGATAGTCCATGTGTTATTCCGAAATTTAATACGAGCCTTATGCACTGTACATATTGTGATATGAAGGAGAATGTCTGGTGTCAACAACAGTTTCCTCACACTTACAAAATATCATTCTTGAATAGTCGTCTCCTGTCTGCCAGAAGGATGGTTCTCACAGTCCATCATATCCCTTTCTTTTCCACTCATAGCAATTTCGATGTGACCAACAGGAGACACTGCAGGTACACTCGACAGAGAAATTTGAGGTTGCAGCACTTTTACTCCTAGATCGTTCATCAATTGCGCACATAGTCCTGACATCACTATCGCGAATTTGTGTGACATCTTCACACAATGAGGTAAACTTAGTCTATTTCAATTTCGTCTTTACTCACACCTGCCACCATCTGTACCACGGTCACTGCAGAAAGTTTTTAGCAAGAGTTCGTCGATAACATTACTGACTGAGGAAGATATTAGTTTGAGATGTGTTCAACTCCATCCACTTCCATCTCAGCGGCATGCTGGTTATTTTCTTTCTACCCGCCGCGTAAAGGAAGAGCAGTTTGTGATTATCGCTTAACTTCAACATCTTGTAGAATTTCAGGCTCATCATAATCTGTGTCCGCATCACTGATCGACAACCACTAGACAAATCGCTTTAACAATATATGTTCACCACCAAAGTTCTTTTCATCAATTTTTCGAAAATACTGATGAAGTACCTGTTCTGTTGCTAAATTAATGACTTCGAGTCATCATACACTTTATCATATAATGATACATACTGCCTGACTTGTCTAAAAACACATCAAAAATCGTTCCAAAACTTCTAATGTAACGTGTGGAAACAAGCTCCACTCACGTAGTCACATTTCATGGCAGACATATCCCAAAATGCTGATGGTTGAAACCAGCTAATCAACTTTAGGTGGGGGCAGATAAGTAAACCATTTGTAGCGAGACTATTACACTGTGTAAGAAAATACATGTCTTATCTTTGTATGAGTGGAGTGTCACTTAGACGTTTAAAGTCAAATGAGATAACATCAACACATGTCTACATACGTGGTATCGCGACTTACTAATCAGAGATACAGTAATCGTTTCCCTTCAGTTTCCTTCGACGTGTAAATATATCCTTGGCAATATTCATCCATATCAAAATTGAAATTTCTTTTAGACATATGAGTTAATATTTTAATTTATTTAATTTAGAACACTACTCGCATTTATTTTAGAGAAACAAAAAACGTTGAAGCAAGTGTCATTTGGATACTCGTTGGTCTTTCTAGACATGTTCGTTTTGTACATCAGTATATAGTTATTCCTGTTGTTTGTAAAACCAGATAAACCAGGCTTTTACACATTGTTTACAATATCATTATGGTAAAAGTCATACAGGGTAGAATTATTTGAAGCAGTAAGACATGGACAAATTAAGGATTTTTGTTATTTTTCGAGATAACTGAAACGATTGTAACTAAATTAAATATTTAGACAGTTTATCATCCAAACTGTGATATAGTCATTCCTTATTGTTGTAGCTTTACAGTGTTAGAAGATAGTATGAAAAGAGCATATATAGATATTATGTCATAATTCCAGACGTAACTTTCTGGGTTAACATGCACCAATATTGAAGAAAGAAAGATCCTGAATTGTAATCGTAACTTCTTGATATTCTTGCTGGGAAGTGCTATTTTTTTACCAGAAATATTCACCAACAGAAGAATAAGTCGGTGCTATAGAAGATGACGTTGTTATTAATACTGATAGTCAGTCTGTGAGGTTCGCAGTCTGCGGTGACTTGGAAACAAGTAGCACTTTTCGACGCTTACCAGCGCATTAAGCGGGTCAAACTGACTGTCTTGGGAGGGGGGAGGGGGCAGCAATGGTGCATTGGTTTCTGTTACACCATCCCATCCCACCAAGGCGATTCCTGTACGATGTCCGGTTGTGGTCACACTCCCAGAGTCTCGCATGCGACACTCTTGTCATATGATGCCAAGGGTCAACAGGTCACGGGTAGCTGCACTTTCATCTGCCCAATCATTCCAGAGCAGCTCCGTAATTACCTCAGTCACCCACATTCACATGTTATCTCGCTACATAGACATCTACATACTGTCATCAGCAGACGCATAATGTTGCACTACTGTGCATCTAACATTTATTACACGAATACGGAGACAAATATCTGGTATAATGAATGGGGGATCTTTCGTTGACTTCATCAGATATTTTTACCTCTACGCATGTCGCGAAGATAACAGACAGCAACTTGTGTTGTGATTTATAGGTGTTTCCCAGCATTTGTATTCCTTAGAGTATATCATTTACCTCGTCTCTGCATCCCTTATAACATGACGATGAGACGTGAACGTTATTCAAGGAAATTTTGAGGATGTAGTTTGTGTATGAAGTTATATCTCTTTGGAGTCTCAGTTTTATGGAATGTTATTCACTTTCGTCCTTTATAGCTCATTTGTCTCTTGACCGAGAATACGAAGTCATGTTTCTCATTAAGAATTTTGAGCTTATTTAAAAGCAGACACGCATAATTCGATATTTTACTATTTTGCAATAAATCTCATTTTTAAAAAGTTAACCTTTTGAGTAAAATATAGCATTATTATAGTCTGTGATACTGAAACGTACACATATAACCCTTAAAAAATAACGTCATCGAATTTTTTGACGATTAGACCATAGATTAGTTATAACACACGCAAACTCAAGCACACATATATGTACATACAAGTATAGATGAATATAAATAAATAAATATAATTATATATTTTAAAAATATAATATATGTATATAATATTTTGAAAATAGCTATATTTGTATACGTCTCTACAACTTACGTATCTACGTCCACCTATTTATGGTGATGAGTTACCAAGCGAGGGGTTATTCTGAACTTAGAATATACCTACTTTATACATACATGACAGATGTAACTTAAATTGATTTCATACTTTTTAGTTCGTTTTTAAAAGCTTGCTTTCAAAAACTCGTTTTACGTTTAATTTCCTTTTTACTTTTTGGTCTTACATCTTTGGAACTTATTTACTTTCTTGATATTTGTTTCGAGTCTTTTCATGGCGCTGTTTTCGTTGTGTTGATGTTTCATTTGTTCTTAGTTTATTTATGTTGTTCCCACGAGATAAGAAGAAATATTTGTCCACCCTATCAAAGATTCCGGAATAGAAGGGTAAGGTATTTAATTAAACGGGGTGCGTCCGTAGCCCCAAAGTTAGTAAGTTAGCGACAGTGAATGTTTGCCACCCCCACCCATTCTGCTCGTCGGTATGTACCCCACTTAAACACTTAAAAAACTTGTAAAAACATTGTTTTTACTTTTCAGTACTCGTATTTTTAATAATTTATCATTATATATGTAATATAATACCATTATGCTGCATTGTTACCGAATTTACATGAATACGTCAAATTTCATCTCAATAGGATACCAGCAAATGGATGAACAATGATTTGCAAATTTTTAAACGTACAACTTACGTACTTACGAATATTGCAAGTTAAATTAAAGCTTATAAAAATTGGTGACTAATACCAAAAGTATTTGTAGGCTATAATTGTTAAGCTACAGTAATAATTTTACAGTTATTTCAATGAAACTATTCGTATGATTTAAAAATCCAAAATTCAAGTGAGGCCCGACCTTAATAAGATCTTTTTTTTTTCGTATAGCCAAGCCAATAATTCGTTGATAACACTATCTAACAGTGAGCTGAGACCAACATGTCAGCAGGAATGATGATGAACTTTAAAAGAGCAGGTACCGTGACATTTTTTTTATTCATGCTTCAAGACGAGGCAGCGCAAAGTGTGGTGAGATAAGACGATGGGTATTTAAGTATGCTTGCAGCATGGTGCGGCTTGTTTGTTGACGGGAGAATCTACGTTGCTGCTCACAACGTAGGATCGTGTCGCGGCGGAGTGGTAGGGGTTGTTGAAGGGTGGTGGTACAATCACTCTTTGTCCTCCGACAGACACCCTCTCCGGTGGCCCCAGCACGTGCTCGGAGGCTGCTGCGGCGCCGCGCCTTCACGAAGATGAGTTAACGTTGTTAACTACGCTATTGTTATTGTAATTAGCTGCTCGGATCCCCTCTTCCTCTCCAACCCCCCTCTCCACGGCGGATAACGAGCTCCGGGGAGATGTTCGCGGATTACCTCGAGTAGTCGTACGTGCGGCGGACCGACGCGTCTGTCCCTACCGAGCCTCCCAGGTTTCACACCTACCTATAAGCGTTTACGGAAACATGGTAGGTATAATTTACTCGGTAGTATTGGTCACGTAATCACATCTACTCAGCCGTTGGATGTTTAACGGTTTTTCCCGAGCGTACGTAAATTCGAAGAGTAGTACGTTGGCGGCGTATAAAAAATGCGGCAACATACGCAGGAGTGGTTTATTTCAGTCGCCGATATTGTAGACCTGTACTACTAGACCACGTTCGGAAAGCGCAGAATATCATATTGTACCGGTACAATATACGCACGGTATATGACATTACTTTTGCGCACTAGTAATGTATACTGTACAAAAATGTCAGAGAAGAATAAGGGATTGCAAACTGAAAGTTCTCTGACATATAGCCGCCGCTTTTTGCGTTACTCGAGGGTTTACTGTATGTAAATAAATTTAAAATTTTAAAAATTTGTATGTTCCGAAGGCCCGGTATTTAATAATTATGTAATTTATTTCATACGTAAAGTACGTTCTTCTGGTGACATTTTTATTTCATAAACACTTCCAGACTTCTCGTTCAACATAAATACTACATTTCAAATCGTCTTCTTTGTTCAACATGCACCCAAGCGCCTATTATTTTCTTTTGTTTAAACATGCTGGAACCTACGTTTGTTTAATGTTTTCGCGCATTTTACTTTTTTTTTTTTGTCAACTGGCAGGTATATACCCTTCTCCCGAGCAGGGTGAACCTGAGTAGACCCGTCCAAGAATTTTAGAGTAATGTTTACTCTATCGAGTAGATCGAGTGAGGTTTCCGTAAGCGCTTTACGTGGGCGAACAAACTTATACCCCCCCTAATTCTTGCGAGGCTAAGCTGCCAATTAGGAGGCGTCTTTGTAGCTAATTCACACACACTGCAATGGGATTACTGCCTGCCATGACGTGAAGTTCATTAATTCTACTATATCTCTTCCTCGAAAAATATGTAGCAAAAACGCTCTAACGAATTGCCATTTTATTCCCGAGTGGCTTTCTGGATCATTGTAACATCAGTCTAAGCCGATGTTTTTCCACAGAAAACTCAAAGCCAGGAGATCTGTGTAAAGCTTGTAGATTCTTTCTACCACTCGCGTGGATTTAATCTTATGTATGCTTTACAAATAAAAATTAACATTTGAACACAAAATAGATGGTTAAGAACATAAATATAAGCTTTTATTTAGATTTTTATCAAATGTTTTAAATTCTTCGTCCCCCGTTTTCAACTCCAGTACAATAATAATGGGACGGCTTACAAGATAAGCTTTCTGAAACTTAAGTATACGAAAATATACTCGCGGGATACAAACCGGTATCTAATTTTCTAGCGAGCGACATAAATACCACGGCAACTCAGGTAAATATTTGTAGGCCTATATGGAACATATTTATTTACTATCGGCTGAATCCTGACACGTTTGTGAATGGACATGAACTATGTTCTCTTAACTATTCTTGCTGTGAAACGAGTAACCAAATACACATTTGAACTTCTTTTTGTAAACAGTGTAGTTTCACTATTTGTGTGTGTGTGTTTAATGCCGTCTTCTGGCTTTTGTATAGACCCGTACTTTTAGAATGACTTGTTATAGAAAGATTATATTTCATTTCAAAAGGCTGAAGGTGTATTCGTTAAAAAATTGCATACTTAGATAAAAAAATAGTAATCTCTTAAATACCTCGAAAAATATGTTTAAAATTTTTTTCAATATATCATTTTTACCTATACGGCCGTAACATACAGCAAATTATTTGATTAAAATAGTTTTGCAATTAAAATAATTACGCACATCACATTACCACTTAAATACAGAGAGACAGTTAAAACAGAGACTAGTTACAATATTATTGGGGACAGGTGAATGTGGTGAAAATAGTTCGATATTGATGTGGCTGCTACAGAAGCACGTTTAGAAGTTGCTAGTAGAAAATTTGCAAATGAGTGAGACCCGAAAACTTTAAAGTCGCCTTCAGCAAAAAATAAAGGGCAACAAAAAATTCGAACAAGAAAAAATTTAATACAATTTAAAAAATATTTTTTTAATGCGGACTTTATTGTGAGTGGGGAAAAGGGGCGTACATGATATGTATAAAATAACACGATCACATTTATAACAATAAAACAGTAATTAATTATCAGGATCACTAGAAAAGAAACTGTTTAATCAGAATGATAAGGAAGAGTCCAGTAGTTAACAACAAAGAAGAAACATCTGCTTAGTAAAATATATTAATATACACTGACTAACAGACAACACACAGGTTGGAGCCGGCGGGCTTAGAAGCATAACATTTTGAACAGGAAGTCTTGTGTAACGTAGGTGAGCACTAAGGAAGGAATTTTGAAAATTCATCCCAATATGGGGATTAAATAGGGAAGGAACGTTTGTAAGAAAGTCTGTAATTTGTAAAGTTCGTGCGTTTATGTACAGTTATATCAACCGCAGTGAAACTTCAGTGTGTTTTGAGCGTGAGCCTGTGTGAAGGTTTCTAAAAACAAACAAAAAAAAATTGAACAGGGAGGCAAAACAGAGTAGGGGTTCAAAAAGATGTACCCAAAAAAGTTGTGCGAAAAAATATCGTTTTTGAGTTGTGTGTGCGCTCCTGAATATATCTGCCCAAAAACTTATTAGTGGGAAAAGTTTTTGCCGGGGGAGGGGAGTGGTGAGCCAAGACGGGAAGAGGGGCAGGACGAGCTATCCAAAAAATTAATTGAAAATAGATCAAACCTTTGGGGAGTTGTGCGTACGCCCACAAAAGTTTCAGCCATAAAATATGTACTCTTGACAAGGGAGGGGTTGGCAAATGTGGTACATACAATATTTTGTGAAACAATCTTCTTTATCAAAATGTCTCTGAAACGGTCATTAATGATCCTTAACGTTATTTTGCCCTATTTAACAATTTAAAAAAAAATTTTTTTTCGGAAATATTGCATTGAATTGATAACACCGCGAATGAGTCGCTTGTATCAACTAATAAACTATTAATGTTTTTATCGGTCGATTTGTAGTACGGTAGACCCTACTTGTTTTTATCTGTCAATTTGTGGTACGGTAGACCCTACTTGTTTTTATCAGTCGATTTGTGGTACGTTAAACCCTACTTGTTTTTAGCAACAGTACGCAGAGGAAATGTTTTACGTCAAATATATTATGAGCGGAATTGAGAAGTTTTGTGACTCCAGACGAAGAGAGTATCCTGAAAATAACACAGCATGATTTGAAGTAAAACCTGCAAACCGAAAAACTGCAAAAAAATTATGAATGTTTTTTATAAAATTAGTGGCTGATATTATTTAAGTAAATACAGGCAGCCATTTAAATAAAATAAGGAAACACAAAGCACCAATTCTGAAATTCCCTGTCCATGCAATGTTGATCAAAATTACTAACTAATTGACAACACAGACCTGAGGAAAACACAGTTTTTAAATAAATAGGATACGGTATTAATTTAATTTGCGTGAAGGAAGTCATCGTGGGTAACTTTTGCTATCATTTTGAAGAAAGTTTGTTTTACTTGAAGGAATAAATAGTACCTTTTTTGTTATTCGAAACTAGAATACTCTCGTAAATATTATGGCAAAAATTTCAAGTGCGAGCGGTCTACTCGTGTATTCAGCATTCTCTAGAATAGTGTAGGGAATGAGAAACGAAGTAAAGATAGTAAGTAAAATAAAGCCTGGTAATAGATTTGACGATACCTATGCAGCAATAGTAGAATCAGAGCAAAAATCAATTATTGTAAGATGCAAAGGAAATTATTAGTGAAAAATATTTTAATAGAAATTACAAAGTTCAAAACATAAACAAGTCGAATAAACCCCACGTATTGTGAGCAATGATACCATTGACAGATAAACACTTCTGTTTTCCGAATAAATACAGGATGAGTCTGGAGGGGTGTGGTAATTTTGCGTGGTGACAGCTTATAAAAAAGTAAGACGAAAACGTATTTCCAAGTTTTTCGTAAAGTGAATTATAGTGGGGATAATGCTACACTGAAACTCGACAGAAAAATGTAATTTCTTTGAACATAGAATAAAGTTCAATGAGGTATTAAGCCACACCACTCTGTGTATTGACAATACAGCACCTAGCAGTTATGTATTTTATTTAAATAAATTATAACTTGAAGCGGATTTTCAGGGTGGAATAACCCCTTTGTAATTCACTCAACTGAAATATTAAAAATAAATTTTCGCCTTATTATTTCGTAAACTGTCACCACACTTCTGTCGTGAATAATGTGTACAGTTACAAAACAAAATTGCGAAATTTTATACAATAAGAGAGAAAGTGACACTTTCCAACAAATTATATGAAGAAAGGATATGATCACGTCAACTTAAATGTGCAAAAATCATTTGCGAAATCAGTGGTGTGGGGTTGGCATGGAAATGAAGGCTGAAAATAAGGATACGAGAAGCAGATAAGACTTGAAGTAGCAGAATATTAAATATTCTGGAAAATGACAGAAACATATCGGACTGCAGGAGAAAACCAATTTAGAAGCACTTAAGGCAGTGAAATATGGAATGACGTTATTACACGGAATGGGAAGAAAGGGAACTTAAATTCTTTGTTGCGCTGTAGAAAACAATTTCTCACAAGCATCACGAATGTAAGGTTTTCAGGGAAAAATAAAGATTCTGAAAAAACGGGGAGGGGATGGCTGGGAATCATGCTTGCTACACAAAAAGTTTTAATGACTGACTGTGACTAGTGTCGCTTCATTCTTAATGCAGTTATAGTAAATTTCAAATCACTTAATCAAATTTCCCATAAAGTTTAACAAACAATAATGATATTTACTTTTAATTTATATGGGATGAACATAAAAGAATTAATTTTATGTCCACAAACAAACTAAACCTGTAGTTGCTTAACATGTAATAAATTAATTTAATAATATTTATTTAGCAATATTTTTTTGCGATTTAGTGCGTTTGGATGGAGGCATGTGAAAAATCTGCTGGACGAGTAATTATACATAACTCTTAATTAGTTTCAAGAGAAGTTATAATACATTTAAATGTATTGTTCTACAGTAGAATGTATTAAACAATTTTCTCAAATACGTGATATTAAAATATCATAAACAAATTTAATAGCTAACGAAACTAAATTAAAATAAACACGATAATTCATAACGCAGATTGTGGAAAACACATCTACTAACTATAGCGACAGGGTCGAACACGATTTCTAATGTAAATTACTACAGACAGTTTAGTTCTGTGTATTCGATTCGGTAAGTAATTTAGTTTAAGATGTGGTCTTACAACTATTTTGCAAATTTTCAATTCATTTGTAGCGCTGTAGCACGCACGTCTTTCACGTTTCGCATATATGTTCTCGTAAGGTGCTTGAATAATATTATCTTCTTCATGTATCCGAAATTAAGTCAATCTTTTATTGACATAAAATATTTTCAAATATAACTGATAAAGATTGCATATCGTTTAAAATATTTATGACTGTCCTGAAAACCAATGAATGAGTTATATTCTTCGTGATAATGTTCCTGGAAGATTGCAAATATTTGACACCATAAACTGACTGACAGCAAATTAATTCGCATTATATGTCTCTGGTCCATTGTGCGGAAGTAAATATACGTATTACCATTGATTTACTGCCGATGGTGGCCGAACAGTCAGGCCATTCGTCTTTCACCAAGGCGATCCGAGTTCGATTCCCGGAATTTCGCATCTGGAAATCATGACAGACGATGCCGCCGTTAAGGGGGTTTTCTCATGTACCTCCTGTTTCCTCCGCCTCTTCATTCCAGCGCTGCTCCATACCCACTTCATGACACCTCTTACCAGCGCTAAAGACCCTCGATATTGAGCGCTGATCAAAATCTCTCACAGTCACTCACTCACTCACACATGCAAATGGCACCAAATAAATAGCTTTAACACGTGAGTCTGCCCGTGTATTTTAATTGTAATTGCCGCAAAATTATTACAAATAGTGGCAGTTATGTCACACGACCTCCACATGTGCACCTTTGTATTTCTTGAATGACGTCTTATCGATAATCAAGCATATCGAATAGCTATGGCACCATTGATTGTGTTTCGAAGCTCATCATGGGTGTCACATAGGCAATGCTGTGCCGTATCAAATCCGACACGACTTAAATAATATACATACGAAATTTTTTAAAATTTGTATTTCTTAAATTCTGACTAATTAATTTTTTTGCATTGTTATGAATTTGTTTAATATTATATTAAGAATAATTAGTGTTACTTAGTAATTTAAATTTATTAATGATATTTCAGGATGTTCACTTTCAGTCACAGCTATTCTTTCTTGTTACATCATTTCGAGCCGACCCTAGCCGCGCTGCAGTGTTTTTTTTTATAGCAGGACAGTAGCTGCTGAGATATACATTCCTCTGTCAGTTGTTCTGTCGTACCTCCGTCTTCATGCCACGTGCTGCTGCCGTTGCAGTGCGTGATTTTTGTATTTCACTGCGTGATTTCGATGCAGTTTAGCGATTCTGTTCGCGTGATTGTCGCATGCTACTGTGCTTCAATGCGCACTTTGCCGATGTTGATACTGTTGCTAACTATTTTCGATGCTCTTTTATTCAACGTTTCTGCAGCTTCTTCCGTTGCGTTTCTTAAAACTTTGCCGTCAACCACCGTATCGTCAAGATGAGTGTGTTTGGTGTTCCTGCCTTTTTGGCAGATCTTGGCACTTGAGGTGTTATAATTTACTTTTCATAACGTAGCAATATTTATATTTTGACATAATATAAAAACTGTAGTGCTACATTTTTTAAATATTTTATCGTGGTTGTTTAATCTATAATTTCGTCAAGTGATTATCTTCGTCCTCGTCTGGTGAGTAATTTTCCTGCGAGAGGTTTTGTGTTCTATTTAAATTTTTCATCCTCTATAATATTTTGATAATTTCTGTGCAGTGAGGGTTCTCGTCTTGGAGTATTCACGTCCCTGCCGATTTGCGTATTGGCCTATTCATAAGCTGGACTATTGACGAGCTGACATGTAGTCTCTACTACAGACGTCCAGTCTTTCTGGCCTATTTTGGGGCATTTTCTTCGCCTTTTCGCCTTCTTTGTTTCACCACTGAAACTGGGAAATATGAAGTCATCCCAGCGTGTTGTTCTCTTCTACTGCGGGACTTTGAACAGATAAGCCGCAACTAAATTTGTATTGTATTTTATTAATCTATAAATTAACAGTTGTCACACTTACCTTTTTATGTAATATTTTGTACGCTTTTAATAATTAATTTGAATTTGATAACAATTTAAAATTTTATAAGACCTAACGGATGCATCCAATTTACATGTAATTTTGTTTTTATTAATTTATTACGTCTTTGATTCGGACGTACGTTATTTATTTAGCCTACAGAATGGGCATTTATTGTTTCGATAATTTTATTGTGAATTTAAGAAAAATAATAATTGTATAATCAATTCACTATTTTCATTTAAATATGCCTGCAAGATTTGGGCATTTAATAATTTCAGTACAATTGCAATACTAATGGACAATTCATCGATGTAAATAGTGTTATGAATTTTATTTAAAAAAATGAAAACAAAATATTTAATATTGCAGTAAAAATTAAATAGTCAATTTGAGCAACCACAAATTTCAGAGTTCTCATTTAATATATTTTCCTCTGGTGTATACTGTTTACGATGGCGAGTGAGCCTATTTATTTATTTATATAATTATTTTCCTTTGCCCGTTCCGTATGGTAGCCCAGCATTTATATAATCGTGCATTGCTTCCACTTTCATATTGTTTGTTTACAACAGCTTCCTCTGGTTTTTGTGTGTTTGTTAATATGCCACCCTCTGTTTTCTTCTATGTTTTTATTGGTGGGCATTTTTGTGTTTATTTGCCAGGGACTGTTGTTTTTTCTTTGCGATTAACGGCTATTAAAAATAATTCATTAACCAACCATACGCACACGGTGCAATGCCATTCGCGTAACTCACATAAAGAAGGCAAGTGATAATATATATCAGGTTGGCCGTAGAGGTAATGCCCGAAAAAATGCCTTCTCACACACATATGCAAAACATTTAGTTTTCTGATGAGGCTGAATTTCTTATGTCTTGGGCATGCCGTTCGTCAGAAGTCAGCATGTGGGATATGGAACATCCGCATGCCAATAAGGGCAACATGGGAGTGTGACGGTTCTGAGCCGAATGTGTGGTGTGGGCTTCTGGATGTCAGCATTTATTGTCTAGCCGTCCCTAACATACTTTCTGATAGAATACGTTTACTTATGTTATCACCATATTGTCTGTGTATTTGTTGGTGTGTGTATATGTGTCCCCCCAAAAAACCTTCATATCCCGTGTACCTAACTTCAATAAACTTGGCACACATGTCGTTTTTTGATGAGGTGAATTGACTTCTGAAGTATTTTCTCACGATGTGTTACATTTTTTTTCACAGTGGAGACCATTTCAATATTTTTGAACATACTAGATATTTAGAGAACATTTTTCAGAAGTCCATCAAGCTCGGTACACGTGGGACTCTAAGTAATGTGAAAATTTTTTAATGTTATGGGGCCACGGTGGCCGAGTTGTCCCCGGCGGGCGGTTAGATTTTCAAGCTTGGAAATCGTGCCAGACGATATCGCTGGCCTGAGGGTTTCTCGGGGTTCTATTGCTTTCCACACCCCTCCTGTATTAATGATAGCTACGCTACTTTTCGTTAGCGATAATATGGTACGGTTTATTCCATTAACAAAAGTTTCCACAGGGGCACGAACATATCTGTGCATGATGGTTTAATATCTTAGTTGTAAAGGCATTGAAGGGACAACAATCCAGTTATCTTGCCGTTACTATCTTGATTCTTCCTATAACAGCCTGTTTAGTAGAAGTAACAATATGTTCTGTAAAGAATTATGCTCGTTACTCCTTCTACAGAACCGATTGTTACTTACTACAGAACAGATTGTTATAGGAACAATCAAAATAGTGCCGGCAACCTGAGTATTGTCACTATTTTAACAGAAGTATGGTGCCTACAACAATACTTTTTTTTCAGTGCGAACGGTTCTAAAAATTACATTTTCAAAATTCCTTTTTGTAAATTATAGTGATTAGACTATATTATACTAGACTACGGAAAAAGCTATCATGATCACAATGCATTGAATTACTGTTCCACGAATCGGTTATTTGTATTATTTTATTAATAGTTAAGTTGGCTTGACTACTTTTTCTCGGTAGACTTCAACACGCGAGAAGAATTTTTGTGTCAACTGCTAACCACTAGGAAACCATCTTACGAATTTTGATGTTGCAATCAATCCTGTTTCCTTTAATAGTATCCTTGATGGAAACTTTCCATCTCATTATTCGGCTTGTCGTTTACGATGATTGCGCTGTCAAACAAAACCTTTAAACGCGAGGGCGGAAAGTAAACTGTAAGAAAGCTTAACAAGATTAAACCTGCATCGCAAAAGGGTTTCCGGCACTTCGAACTTCTAAACGGCGTAATGTGCTGCAGCCTTCATTAAACTATTAGCATGTATTTGACTGCATTCACTTGACTAGGAAAAACAAATTGGTAGCACTTTCGAATTCGATTAACACTATGCTCCCTGATTCTACAAATTTCACAACGGTAATTTATTTTAAGATGTAACGATAGCTGATATCGAAAATATGTTTAGAAGTTTTGTTTAAATTGGTTTACAAAATGTTGCCTAGTTTTTCACGTCATTCCATGCTGCTGTTGTAGCTAATTACGTAACTAATTAATATGTTATTATTTGTCTAATAAATTGAAACCGTATATCTTGTCTTGAAAAAAATAACTATTACGGTGAAACCAGTTTTGAATAAAACTGCCGAACATATTTGGGATATATGCTCTCTTTTAAGCTTAAAAACATAATTACAGCTAAACAATGGAAACAGTGAAGGATGGGTTTAATAGTGCACGTGTATCGATTGAGTAAACAACGAATAGCCTATATAAATAGTTTAAAGCGTGGCGTGAAATGAACACCTTATCGTGACTGAAATGTATCGATATGAGCCACAATTAAATTAAGTTTGTGATGAATTTATCACAGTATGATTATATGTAAAATTTATGATACTAATATCTTTGCATTTTTTGTTTTTTTATTTGGACTGTTTATAAAATAACAGATGAATACGTTAATCTGTGTTATGGCAGGAGTATGTGGATATTTGAAGTTTTCGGATTATAAAGATGAGCATGTACAGATATGTTAAAATCATAGCAAAATGTTTAACTGTAAATGATTTTTGTGAAGATTTTGAAGAAGAAAATAGTATATGTCAAATTTATTGTACACACTATTGAAATGTCAACATGTATGCCGGCTCAGAAGCCCAACGGAAAGTCAACACGTTTAGCCGATTGAGTTTAGTTCTTTTAGCCATTATTATCTGCATGTTTGTTGCTTTTTAATTTTAAATCCTTTCTTAATATTTTAATTAGTAATTAGACATTCCAATGAAATTTCTATATTTTTTAATACATTTTTTATCAATTTGGTATTATATTTTGTTGACTGGAAAATTAAGGATGAAAAGGCTTACCACCATAAAAATTTCATTGACTGTGCTTTGGAGTAGGGCAATAATTTTTTATGTTCACAAAGAGATTTGTCTAAATTTAAAATTTATTTTCAAGGATTGTTTCCTATCCTGCACAAGTTGTATGTTCGAACTAGCAGTACGCCCGCGGCTTTGCTCACGTGTATCACTCAGAGCAGATATATATTTGTACACCAGATAGATAGTTCAGTCATCAAGCGTTAGAATTATAAATCTGCTTATTGAGCAATCTTTGCAGCAGGATAAGTAGCTATAGCAGTCCACGTGAAAAGCTGTCTTAAGTGTGTCGATGTCATTATCACCGACTTCGCGTAGGCCTTTTATAGTCACAGCAATGTTGACGTTCTGAAGTAGTTACAGGCTTGAATATAAGAGGTTAATCGAATGAAATATGTGGTTTACGTGGTATTACGACTGATTTCCCCCTAGCACAACCATTGGTGATGGTGCCTTCAGTAACATATTTTTTCAAAAACTTCACTTGAAGTTAAGTGGCATTAGAGAGTTTTGGTGGGATAATGTTTCGCTGAAATATAAACGTTTTTGGTGTCTCAACCTTGAGGTTAGTGAGATGGTGTATCTGGGCTAATACTGTGGAGAAACTGCAGTACATAGTGGACAGCATAATCCACTTTCGTCACTTTTGAACGACTTCATCCAGATTACACTAATTTCATCAGCATTGCAGTTTTTTTTTTGGTCAGACCTGCACGTTTGCACAGCCTTTAAAAGGAATTTCAGCCCAGAACATCCCAAACAATAGATCGGAGCTACAGACAAATGCGCCACATAACGTCAAAATTATTCATGAAAACTACTTTTAAAAAGTAAATATTAATTTTCTGGGCTCATAAAGGTTGTGCAATTTATTTACCGCTTGTTGTACTTGCTTTTCGGATCGTCTGCAATGAAAGTTCACAAACAAAGATTTCTATTTAACTTAGTTATCGAATAAAATAAATCATTACATTCTTAGGTACTTCGTAAGCATCACTTTGACGTGAATACCACCTCAATGTTTCTACTCGTTAGATAAGTATCTTCGGCTGATAGAAAACTAATTTTATGCTTTTTAACCCCTTTAGGTGTCGAATTTCGAAAAATCTTAATATACTCCTTAAATATATCCAAGTGAAACGAAAATCCCGACAATAGCTCATTCTCATTCAATCATAGTAAAATCGATCATTCATTAAAAATCACATGTCACTCCTGTACACTACTGAGAGTTCGAATTTTGAAAAAGATTTGAAAGTCATTTGCCATTTGCCATTTACGTAATCATCATCCTGTAGCAAAAATAAAGCGAATATCTTACTGGGTTCGATATATATCGAAGATTTATCTGAAGCACATTCCAGCTCTTTTCATCCCCTAAGAGACTGAATTTCGATATACCCTCGTATCACATTTTATACTACGTAACTGGTGTCTCTTGGATGTGAAAAACACAATAGCCCGTTGGATTAAAGATGTATCGACTATTAATTAAAAACACACTTAATAACTTTGCACCACGTTTCACCTCTATAGGTGGGGAATCCAGAAAATTCCTGAAATTACTTCTCAGGTATTTGAGTAAGGGTCAATCTTAAACAAAAATCACGTCGCTATATAAAAATCAATGGGGTCGATATACTGGGTAAGTCTGAAAAATACTGACAAACGCTGGCAGGTGAATCCTTATGAAAAAATAAGCAGAAATTATTTTTTGCATTTTTCACCTTAACTTAATATTAAGGGAGTAATAAGTCATTGAATATCAAAATTTATAATCGTGTTTCCCCAAAATATCGCAAACTAGATGACGTAATATAACAATATTTTCAAACCTTCAAATAAATAGCAAATACAACTTGATAACTTCTATCAATATGAAAATACAAGGGGTGGCTACCATTTAATTGCATACAACTTTTTTACCGTCAGGATTTTCGAACATTTGAAGATGGTTTATTGTGAAATGATACCTGTGTAACAAAAAAGGTCCACTTATTGCAACTGTCTAGGGCAGACCATTTATGCTCAAAACGCACTTCAATATTCGCGCAGGCATACAGAGCCTAGATCATAGGCCATCCTGCGAACATCCGTGTGATGTGTTCAGCGTACAGACGATGGTGGAAATTCACTGTAAACAACAAGTACAGTAGTGTTAAAGTCACAGATCAGTTTATTAAAGCATTCTGCGTACATATCGTAGCAGTTGTGAACAAAAATGGTACTGTAGGTCCCACGCAGTTGAAACATTTGTAAATGAAAAAAGTCGTAGGTCATGATATTATCTTAATTTGTAACATGGGTGTAACTGCAAAACAAAACAAAACAAAAAAAAAAAAACAACAGTTCAGAGAGCCTAGTCTTGCCGAAACAACAGTTTTCGCCTAACTCCTTAAAGAAGTATCATGCATGCGTAATGGACAGAGTGTGTCGAGCCGTGTAGTCTACTTGCAAAACACATTCAGAATTAGTTGCGCGTGTTGCGATCGTGGGTGAGATGCATTAAAAAAACAAAGTATTACGAGATAGTAATGTACACAAGCATTGAAATTAAACCAATAAAACATTAAAAGACACAAAAACAACAAACGTAAAAGCGTATTTATGACTTTAGAATCAGCAACAAGCATAAAGGATTTCTTGTAGGAATACTGAAAGAATGAATGGAGAGATTCGGACGGCTTGAAACATTAATGATTTTGAGAGTCAAAGAGGGGTGACATGGCGTGAACATGGAGTTGCACTACGAATGGAGGATAAGGAAAATGGGAGAGCTACGATAAAAGCTATCGGCCAATGTCCTCGTACCGGCACGATTCTCACTTGTGAAGTTGGCATAACACCCGGCGGTAATCACAACCATATCGCCTCGTAGGAAGACAAGACCATTAGACCACTGTGGTGGTTGTAGCTGCCATACTTTGAAGATACAACTTTGATACTGTACTATTATTTTTATTTTTTAACTATTACCTCACGAATTTATTCGTGTTTGGTTTATTATCAGCATGACTTACAGACCCTTGAGCATAGGCAAACCTGCAAAAATCCATGTAATGTTTTCAGTGTACAGACGATGGTGGATATTTCGTCCACAACTGCTACGATACGCAGAATGCTAGCAATTGTACTTGTTGTTTACAGTGAATCGAAAACACACTTTAGAGTTTTTTCAATCTTTTTGGGGCCGAATTCGGAAAATATTTTAAATGGTATTTGGGATATTTACAAAATAATCAATCTAAAGCAATGAACACTCCAATATCACGATCTGATCGATAGATATGAAGGAAAAATAGAAAATACATTTCACGTATTTTCACCCCCTTAATTAAAGAATTTCAAAACATGTTGGAGTGCTGTCATAGACATTTGTATACGTAACCAATTGAAGTAAAAATCACGATGATAGTCAATTGTATTTCAGTGATATAGACGATTAATACGAAATACATGTTGCCCTTATTATACTGATTAGGGGCGAATTTCAAATAATCGTAAACTACATTATGGGTATTAACGTAAGCTACATTTTGAAATTAATACCAACTCTATATCATCTTGATACATTCGATAGAATTAGTTAATTGGAAACACATTTAAGAACTTTTCACCTCCTTAAATATTGAATTTCAAAAAATCCTAAAATTGGCAAATACGCATTTTTATGTGTGTCCTATTAAAGTAAAAAATACTATGATAGGCCGACGGGTTCGAGCAAACACACTATATACCAATACCGGACAGCTTTAGCGCTGTGGCGAGAATTCTGATTGTGTTGTCACGTCAAACCACCAGAGAACAGTACCATACGTTTAATTTATTTCAGATTTACGCTGCCAACATAAAAATTCTGGGAAAATTTCTCTATGGAAAACATATATTCGTTGCATGGAGAAAATAAAATAAAGTAGCAGTGCGATCAATACGTAAACATTAAATAAAGTATGTTACAATAACAAAACATAATAGTTTAAAAAAAATAATAAACAAAATGGGTTAGTTTCACCTCATACCGCTAGGTTATTTTTCACAAACTTGCTCTTGGTATTTGCATAGAGCTGTCTGGTATTACGATTCTAGGTTCAGTGGTTTGGGCTGTAATTTGATATGTCAGTTAGTCAGTCAGTCAGTGTTCTTATTTATGTATAGATGTATTCCTAATACTTTTTACTGTGTGTTAACAGAAAATCACGTTTGACCGTTTTCTTATTTTCTCAATTATGAACATAATAGGTGTAAGAAAGTTAGTCATTCATTTTGTAGTAATGTGTAGTAAACTACAAGCTGTTACATACAAATAAACTCTAATACCAAAATCTTCCGTGCACTAAAGCTTTAAGAGTGCTATCAAATAACCTGTATTGTTTATAGGTTCTGGTTTCTGGGTAGCTGCTGCATCTTTGTCGCATTTATTACTTTCGTTTTGGAAGACATTGCTGTAATGGTATTGCAGATAATTTTTGGTTTATTTACTGAATTAATTATGTTTTTCTTATATTGATGTGATTGTTATGTTTTAAATGTTATTTTGAACTTTAATTAGCTTTAATTTGTAATACTGCCCAGTTAATATTTTTATTAACCTAGATTGTGTACTTTCAATATTTAAATATTTTATTTATTTTATTGAGGATATCCTAATTAACCTATTTGACCTAGTTAAAATATTGTATAAGTAATTCCAGTTGTTTATGTACTATTTATTATTAATATTAGTCCTATTTCTTTGGACAACAAACAGTTTTTTAAACCTCCTAGGCAACAATGCTTTAAGCTAGGCCTTTAAACTATTGTGTGGTAACAATAGTTCCTTCTTCTCTATCTCCCCTTCGAACTAACAAGATGTATCGGCAGATAAGTCTTCAAGTACTTATTGTTTTCTGCCGCCATCCTAAATTAGGAAGCTCCAGGGAGATGGCTTAGGGTAGGAAATCAACCTACTATAAGTTTGCCATTTAAGAAGAGGCACAATTTTGATTAATTTTCTTCAGTTGATAGTTTTATAGTGAGCTTCAAGTCGGCGACTGCAGAACTGTAAAATCGAGATATTTATTTTCAATTATTTGACTCTATTTCATCAGTATGATGCACCCCTTGGAATTTATAAGTTGTAACTGTGTCGGCATAATTGATGTGTAATTTGTGTCAAGATAATGGTCCTGCTAAATTACGTAGTATATTTACGTTTTGTGTTGACGACTTTTTGGAACTTTAATTATTTTAATTCAGAATAAATATATTCCAAAGGCCAGAGGTATGAGGGGGAGTTCTTAATGTACTCTACGACTGTTAAGCCAAGGTTGATTGTTAAATCTACATGTTTTCTTTGAACCCTGAGATTTTATTTAAAATTAAATTACATATCCTGCTTTCACCTACATCATGTTAATAAGTGAGAGAACCGCCCACAGAATATGCTAATAAGTTACGTTTTCTGTGCAGTGAAAGGGGTATCCTCTAACTATAGCTGTGTAGGGAATAGCATCAGTAATATTTCATGTTGCATATTAAAACTATCTTTTTCAGCTTTTACATCAACTGTACTATTTTCTGTACTAGTTATCACTTACCTGTAATACGTAGTTTGTACCAACAACACTACAAGTCTCTCCGCAATTCATTCTACAAAACTACACATTTTCTACATACATATTTCCTACTATATTCTCCTCTCTCTTCTAACAAATCTCTATATTGTAGACTTAATTTTCACAGTGAAGCAGTGCCAACAGGATTTGTTGCATACACTGCACAGATTTTTCTCTGGTTTTGGTGTAAGGAACTCACCCTCCAAGTTTGTAAATTTTTTCTCAGAAACATCCTGTATTGGCAAACAGGTAAAATGAACTTTAGAAAGTTTGGACGTAAGAACGTGTTTACTTTTAGACTAATAGCTTTATAGACCCTTATTTCCAAAGTTACGCAAACAGAATATTTTTTTTCCTACCAACCGTAACTACTGAAGAAGTCGGAGGTCTAGGTAATTGTGGCACAAAAGTAAGTATATCTCAGGGCTAAGCCACATGTACCTAGACATGCAAGAAACAGGCAAAGATAGAGAGAGAGTGAGAGAAGGCACGTGCATCGCGGCTTTACTGAGATTGGACAAACATGGCCGCGATTGGGGTAATGTTTACATCCCGTAATAACTACAGTAGAGAGATTGTAGGAGGGGGGGGGGACTAAACCGGAACCGATACTGTAAAAGCTCCTAGACACATAGTGAATACTAAACATTCAGTTACAATAATAAAGACAATATACACAGCCCAACGTTACTAAAGATGAACTAACTAAAAACGTATTTGACATACTTGAGGGATACATTGGACGCAAGTGCTCTCTCTCTCTCTCTCTCTCTCTCTTTGTTACTGATCGGTCTGGAAGTGTTTTATTTTGAAGACTAGTGCTGTGGAAGATACAATAACTCAGGTGGATGGAAAAATGCAACTCAGGTGGATGGAAAAATGCGCAACAGTGCACGCGCCTTCCCGTACCGTCAGCCGGCATCTGAAATATAACAAAAGGATAGCTAGATCAACCGATTCTTGGCGAAAAGAATTTGGCACCAGCCACCAACTCGTTTCTATACCTTACGTATAAACAGCATCTCATGATCAGTGTCTGGATGTGTTTAACTCTCAACGTCTTGGGGTCCTACCCTCTAATCACAGATGTGTGGTGTCTCACTATGGCCTTATTCTAATTGGCTCAGTCAAATGACCGACGCCTCTGCACGAAGTCGTGCTACCAATAATCATGAACCAGAAGTGCAGATGTGCGCATGTGGTATTGAATCAAGTTGGTTAAAAATTCTTCTCGTCAAAAATCAGTTGTTCTAACGATAGCCCTACAAAATAACTGTTTATCCTAGGGATAAATTACGTATAAAGACGTCCAGACGGACGCTCACAGATTGTTTTGAGGCCGGTAGACTTCCAGGTGTTTGTTTCTATGAACAACACAATTTGCCATTATTTGTGCACTATGCTGTCCTGCATCGTCTCTGAGTTTGTTACGCGGGATTCCTTAGATGTTAACTACTATTTAAAAATGTATTTTAGTTACAGAAAATTTGAATTTTAATATTCTTAGTAAACATCTCAGCAGCATGCAACAAATCCTACTTGGAAACTAGAATAGTATTTATCACGAATTAGTAGAGATCTGAAAAATTCGTGTTTTCTTTTGGCCCCAAGCAGAATTCCCGCAACTGTAAGTTCGCGCCACTTTCGCAATTGGCCCGTGACTTATTTGACACTTCCTGGAAGTCGCTTAGTCAAATGTACAGAAGCAACTAAATGCAGGCCCATATCACTGCGTCCTCGAGCAGCCAGTGAGCAGATAATGTCTGCTTGAGTTCACAGATATTCTTGGAGGCTAGCCTACACGTCAGTGAAAAAATGAAACAGCGAATTTTACCGGTCTCTACGAATACGTTATATTTTGCGCAGGGATTATATACATGGTGTCCAGAAACAAAAACATTGTAAGCGTACCCACGAGAATCCTGGACTAAATAGAAGCCAAAATGTTAGCGATAAAATGTTGTACAATGTCATTTGATATGTACAATGTGTCTACATAGCACTGTAGTTAGTCTTCTCTTGCGCTCCGTAGATATATTAATCATCTAAATACTACAGTTCTGACATGCATATTATGGGTACAGATTTAAAGGTAAGGTAAGTGGACTTTACATCTCGCCGACAGCGAGATCATTAGAGATGGTGACACACAGCTTGATACAATGACAGTAGCTGGGAGAGGAGTCGGCCATGAACTTTGTGAGGAACAATCCTAGCATTCGCCTGGAGCGATTTTGGGAAGCCACGGAAAACAAAAATCAGATTGGCCGAACCCGGGTATCGAACTCGGGTCCTCCTGAATGCGAGCCCAACGTGTTATCGTTGCGCCACCTCGCTTTTTAAAATTTTTTATTGACAATAAAGTACATTTCTACAAAAACAAGCACAATGTGAACAGAGGCTCGAGTGCGCATAACCTCTCTTTGATTACAGGTTGTATTACGTAGTAATATACACGGGTATTATGTACAAGTGCACAATGACTACAGTACTACACCTTCGAGGAAATAAATTACATCTTAGAAGAAAAATTAATACGGTCTATAATGTTGATGTAAAACTTTTCTTTGTATCATCGCCCATCTGAGCGCTCGAAGATTGTCAGTGAAGTACCGTTATCGGAAAGTAACCGGCGTATACAGAGTAATGTGTATTAAATTCATGAGCAAACAAACCACAGACCGTTGTTTGACAGTGGGGAAGACTTTCATATCGAAGTAACATAGTGTTGTCGAAGACGTGTATTGAACATTAACACCGAGGATGCTGGCAATGTAGCGATTGCACCAGTTCCACAGTGGTCCGGAGTATGAGCAGTGGTGAATCGATGAAGTGCTGTATCACACTGGAAGCAGAGGTCTCACCGGTCATTATTTTCCAAAAAAAATACGTTTCTGGCGAACTCTTATTGGTGTTAAATCATTCACGAATGCAAATGCTGACGCGCGGAGGTTCGTCGATATTGCAATGTTCGCAATGTTTGTCCAATGCAAGGTGGCTAATTTTAGTTGCACACGGGGTACAGCGTATAACGTCCGTTGATGGTGACGATGTAATAGGTGCGCAGTAGCGCAGAAGACTCCATCCGGAAATTCACTGACCGTTTGTCGTACCGCCCGCAAGGTAATAAGATAGGATTGCGTAAGTACAGTCCCGTTTGTCCAGACGACTGATGAAGAACCGCGATGCTAGGGGTGTCAAATATGCCGTGTTTAACTTGGTATATACGTTGTTGGAGAACACAATTTTGCAATAAAATTTCAACTTAACAACGCCACTGCGTTTTTAAAAACACACTTCTGTGATTACCGACATTGCATGTTGACAGTGCACGGAAAACATTTTTCAGCTAACAGTGTTTAACACGTCTGCCATTTATTGAAAATTTTGTGTGCAAATGTGATCGTTTTATTGCTATTACCAAGCAGTAGCATTTCGTCAGTAACGCACATATACGCAAATAAATAATATATACGGCCGTATTTTCAGGCCAGTTCGCTAGGTTCGTTTACATAAACAATTATTCAACTACATAATTCACACTATGCAAATATGAAACATAGCCTTTTTACCCATTACATGTAACAGTAGCAGATTTCTTTCCCTTGCCTATTCTCTCAATACACCCGAATGCAACGCACGTAACCGTTTTCATTCAAAATGTCCAACTCCAATAGTATCAATACCGTAATAGGCGCTTACTAAAAACGTTACACGATATACTCGATAGAGTATATTTATAGTACGCAATTGAAATGTCGTATACGTATATTGTACAACTACAGTGGGCACCACTTAAGTTGGCGGCTGGCAACTTTTTTATGTCTCCGAGTATTAAGTCAAGGCACACCATACTCCGGAATGAAAACATCGACCCCCAAGTACATAAGTCATTCGAACATAAAACGGTAGTAGTAATGAATGCCTATCCTCTCTTCGACATTGTCCATTCACCAGCCGCCAACTAAGATGGCGCGGGCTTTATAGAAGGATGAATATATCTAACCACGTGGCCAATAGTACCGAGTACACTATACTTACTACGTTTTCGTAACGGCCTTCTGAGCTCTGTTTGAGTTGGGCGACAGTCACGTAATGTTCGCGCATAAAGAATCGACTTCAAGGAAGTCCTAACTTGTCATTCCTGTATACTCCTACCTCCATGCTTGTCGCACAGAAGACTTGACAGGAAATTTTTCACCCAACCTGCCATTAACTGAAATCAGCGGTGTAGCATTTTTTGCTAAGCATTCGGTAAACTGTAATTGATACGGAAAGTCTACATGCACCAGGAAACCGCAATTCATTCAGCCGAAGACTTTGTTAATATCAATGTCTAATAAAGACAATGGTCCCGATTCAGACTTAGTTTCTAGCTCAATATCTCGCAAGACTGCCACATCCTATATAATGGAGATGTTTGGTACTGAAAAACATTGTTCATGTCCAATCACTTCAGATAGGATGAGTTTTACCCTCACTGCAAATACACCCGCAGTTATTTTGTAGTCTGTGCAAATCAAAGTTATTGTCCGATAGTCACTGATGTAGAATGGGTTACGTATTTTTGCGATAAAGCACAATAATACCTTCTGTAATCTTTGAACAATTCTTGCAATGGGTTCGTATTATGAACATAAATGTTTTTTTTTTGGACATATGCCATTGCGAAAAGAAAAAAAATCTTTTATGTTCATAATATGAACCCATTGCAAGAATCGTTCAAACGCTTTTCTTCCTTTGTTTTTTATTTTATTGTGGGATTTTCTGCATAACGGCAACATCTGCCCACAATGGCGTATGTCCAAGAAAACTTGCATGTTAATAATACATTCTGTTTGAAAATTGCAAACTGTGTTTCTGTTGATGACAGTGCGTACCATTTCACAAAATAAATTGCGGAATATCGGTCAATATCGCTCGGTCAAGATTTAAACACCACAGTACTATTTCTTCGCAATTAAAGTGCACAATTTTTTTTTCAGGGCCTTTTTATCGGTTATGAAATATTTTATTGTTAACAATAGTGTTGTTTTACACAATGTAAACTGTAAGTAATAGGCTAATTTACGGATTCGGTTGTTTTAAGGATGCGGTTATTTTAAGGATGCGGCTACTGCAATTTTCATTCCCATGTTTTTATTTTTATATTTTTACCAGTTATTTTTTTTTCCTTGTTTTAGAACATAAACGTGACTTTTTTCTCTTACAAAAATTTTTTTATCTCGAATGGTTTTCGCGTAGTGGCTCGTTAAAGCCAAAATTTGCATGTTTCCGTTTTAAGGACAACTCTAAAACCAACCGACAAAACAAACTGAAAAAATTCACAGTGGACAAAAACGTCACAGGCTACAATTTCACGAGCATAAAAACGAAGAATAAAAATGTTTTGTATTTAAATAAAAATGTAGAAATTTAAAATTTAAAAAATTAAATATATTATTTAAAAAATACAAAAAAAAATTTTTTTTTGTGGTGCACTATAGCAGTACTTTTAGCCTACATAATCGTTATACACTGTGATTTTTTTTCAGTTTGGTAAGTGAGTTTATTTTAGTGTCGTCCTTAAAACGGAAACATGCAAATTTTGACTTGAACGAGCCAGATAAAAAAATTTTATTGAAGCAAAATATAGTCACATTTTGTATTTATAACAGAAAATACCTGGTACATATATAAAAATAAAAACATTATCAAAGTTGCTGTAGACAGTGTCCTTACGGGCACGATCTACAGCAATTTTGTACTAAATTTTTATATCTTATTTCAGACACAAAATGTCACTAAATTTTGTTCTTATGAATTTTTTTTAACCTCTCATAGTTTTCACGTAATTACTAGTCCGTATCAAAATTTGTATGTTACGGTTCGACACTAAAACCAACTAACTTCCCAAACTGTAAAAAAAAATCGTTGTGAATAACTATGTATGTTACAAGATCATCTATATTAAATAAAAAAATTGAAATATTTCGTATTTTTTTAAAACAAGTATTGAATTTATGAAATCTTTATCTCAAATTTAAGCAGTTTGGTAAGTGAGTTGGTTTTTCTGTCGTCCTTGAAATCGTAACTTGTAAATTTTGACTTCGATGAGCCATTACGCAAAAACTACGAGAGACAGAAAGATTTCATAAGAGCAAAATTTAGTAATATTTTGTGTCTTAAATAAGAGCAAACATGAATGGTACAAATATAAAAATAAAATCACGGTAACGAAATTCACTGTAGATCGTGCCCTTAAACTTGATTAAGGTGAAAGTTTTAGTTACTTCGAAAATATCGCTTGACACAAGCAGTAAGAGTAAACGAGTGTTTTGTTGCAGCCCAAGAGCTATATCTGTGTTAGTTATTTAAGCTGGTGATGAATATCAAGTTGAGTGTAGTTGCCCTGCAGCGTCGAGGATCGTGGGAGCGAAACCGTCTAGTCACAGAAATTCCTACTCCCGAGGCGTTGCTTGGAATCCGCGCCTTGATTAAAATTTGAAGCAGAGGTAGTAGTAGCCTGCGCTGCGGTTTGCCACCGCAGGACTTCTGACTTCTTGATACTGACTTCGGCAGAATATTTCGGCTAAAATTAATTACAGGGGAAGGATTCTCAGTACTATTAAATTTCTCAGCCGAAGTGTTCATTTGGAGAGAAAGCTGAAAGTCATATTCAAGGTCAACCTACCGCATGATTAAATATTCCAGCATCAAATCAACACGAAATAAAATTCCTACTTAAAAAAAAAACAACAACTTAAATTCAAGCGTTCCTGAAGCTTTACTGTGCGTAATCGCGTGAGTACAAACTTCAACATAAAACCACAGCTTGCCTTTAATATTTGGGCATAACTAGTCTCATAAGGCACTGCTAGGCAAATTTGATTGTAATTTCTCACGGACGATGCTTACTTTAAAGTCTACAAAGAGTATTTGGTTTTGTAGCTTCGAATGACTACCGTTTTTTATTCTTCGCTTTTAGATCAATATCTATTTTAAATATCGGTTTACATTTGAATATAACGAGCGTAATTATCGACGCTAACAGCGAGTTCCATGCACTTCTTCAGATTTTTTGACCGCGAAAATTAAATTATTTTTAATGACGTTACAAATAACGCAGAACAAATGCAATCGGGGGCGAAATGAATTAACTACTAAAGAATGATGTCACTACAAAACTACAAAATTATTGTATGAAATTATGAAATGCGATGTGAATTTTTAAAAATTAAGAAACGAAAAAAATAACATAAATAGTTAGACGTATTATCGAATTAGTACATACGGCATTTAAGTTGTATCGGATCATGAAATTACTATAGTTACGCATGAATCTGTGTACATTATTAGTTTACCTTTTTTACCCTCGACTTTTTGTTAAAATAATTGGCAAAAAAGCCGACTGTAACGACTCACATTCGCTATGGAAAATTGTTCTACTGGTTTCAAGAAGGATACTAAAACTCAACTGAGATAAAATTATTCCAATAATGGTAGTACACATTGCATGTAATAGAGGAATGTGGGTAATGCGTTTCATCAGAACACATACAAGTATGTAAATTTTGTTAGAGACTTGTGCACTTAATTAAAGAAATATATTTTAATCTGCCATATAGGAATGTCTAAAGGCAGTGTATATAGGCCTAATTAACTATTCGTAGGACCACTAGTTTTACAATGGGCACCAAACGTGTCATATATTAAAACATTATTAGGAGAAGTAAATTACGATCAGTAATTTATATACTCGAATAAAAAGTGTACAAAAACACGAGAATCAATTTTTATTGAAAAACACGTATGTCAATGTATTATACAAAAATATTTCAACTACGGCCATAAGCCGCGGAGGTAAATTATTTTGTCAGATGATTGATTAAAAAAATAGACAATTTAAAGGCTGGAATGATATCAAAATATCTTCTACTTAAGAGGACGTGGTACATTATTCAACGCTAAAAGCATTAACATATAATTGTAGATTTCTTGAAACCAATTTGAGAAAATCAAACAATAGCAATCCTAGACAATAGTTTTAGCCAACGTTTTAAACAAAATTGTTACCAGTGTTACGAAATTCTGAGGCACAATCTCTGGCGCTGGAACCTCGTGCATTTATCTGCGGCGCAAGAGATCACGCGTAACGAATTAGTAATTCTGGATAAATATTTACTCATAACGTTGACAAATACCATTATCTAGGATTGTCATTGAGTATTTTATCCATATTGGCTTCGAAAAAAGCGTAGGAATCAATTGATGTTTTCAGCGTTTATTTATCTACCATGCACTCTTAAGTTTAGCCTATACAATTAAATTGTTGCAGTTAAAAAGAAATCCTTATGTGGACTCTACTTTTGAGATATGTCGATTATAAATATTACACAACAGACTTCGATTCACTGGTGATACTTTTGATAGTCTTGCTTAATATACAGGATTGTCGGAAATAAGGGTTGAGACTAGGGTGTGGAACTTTGAACATTTGCTGAGAAACTGAACTACATGTTACATTCTTAACCCACGCATACACCTAGATATCTGCAGCCCGCAATACCTTACTTCACCTCGTCGCTGCTCGCTCATCCTTAGCCGCTAATAGCTTCGTGCCTCGGAGCGCGAGGAATTCAAATATACACACACTAATGTTTGCCCCTGAACCTTAGCAGTAAGTCATCCCCGGGCATTATGTTCACTGACAATACAGGCTTGGTTTATCTTTATCTACCACCCGTTCAATTATCTATCGCAAATTCCTGAACATCTTGTATGCGTTTACTCTAATTCTAAATACACAAGTCATATTTATGATTAATACAAGCTTTTAAACGCGGCTTCGCTCGCGTTGATGTCCTTAAATAAGTGTCAAAGATCAAGAAACAAAGTACCCGTGACTTTGTTCGCGTATAATTTGTCCCAGGAAAAGACGCCACATGTGAACCACTTGGGAAGTTGACATAGTATGCCACGGTTACCTCAGTGCCGTTTATTAGTTGTATACTATTTGTATTTTTCCGGCACATGTTTTATTATTTCTAATATGAGAGTGATTTATTAACTAATTTAAAACTTAATTGTTAACTTTAAATTTACGTGCTGTATTTCTCTGCTAGTTGTACTACAGTTTATATTCATGTCTCCCAGTCCAGGCAGAGCGACCACAGGCTCGCTTCACGGGCCAGCTCGCCACGCCACTATCAGCTTGTAATACTACCCACAGGAAATACCGTACATGCTCCCACGCACTTTTCTCACAGTGAGGAAGAGAACTCGTCCTTCATGCGCGTCCTTACGTTAGCGCAATTCGTGCACGGCTGCATTTCAGCTCGACTGCAGGCACAACGAGTAACCTTTGTATCGCCTTGCTTTCTTCGATCTCCCGCATGCAGCACGCACAGGGCGTACTCGCTTAGCACTCTTTAGACATCTGCGCACCATCTGTCGGCTGCTTTCTAAATTAATTAGCGTCACCAAAGCTTACTTTATCGCGTCTTTCACCGCATTGTGTAAGCTTCCACTCAACAAGCATGACGTATCTTGGCATTGCTTCTGGTTATACGGAGATGTTTGTCTTCGGGACTTAGTGCCCATGATGTTTTGTTATTCACGTTTCACGTCATGTAGTATAGTTAAATTTTGTATATTAATATGTGACTTTTGAGGCATTTGTGATGGAATTTAAATATTTTTTGTGTACTCCAGGATGCAAGCCATCGTGTCTACCCTCCGTAGGCAAGTCTTCCCACCGCGTCCGCGCTGGTTAGGCCCTTTTTTTGTCTCGTTGAAAACTGATTTTATTTCTCCACTTCCCTGTTATTTGTTACAGTGGAGGGTTCAAGTATGCCAGCGTTTCCGATAGTTCAAGTATTCAACAATTCAACTAATTCAAGTATTCAAGTTCAACTAATTCAAGAATAATTCAATTACTTCAGTTACTTCGATTGGTTCAACACGACTCCAATATACTTCAACTTCCAGAAATGCCGTTTTCATTCAACGTGTCCTTTCTTTGGACGTCTGCTCGCCGCTACGTTCTACGTTTCAGCAAAGTTCTACGTAGCCGCATAAACTTAATTGTGTTACGCACCATATTTGGTCATCCAGGACTTTTTTATGCATTGACACTTTGGATTTTATAAGCAAAACTATTCATTAATCTCTTTATTTATCAATATGTTTTCAAGTTAATAAAAATTAGCTTGTATAAGGTTACCTTAGGAAAGTTAATATTTAAAAGGGTTTGCGTGGTCCTGTTTACAATATCAAATCATAAATGTTGCAATACCCATTTTGTAATTTAATGTTTTTTCTATATTTGAGTTGTCCAATATTTTAGATAATAATAAATCGTTACTTTCACTCTGCCTCACGTAATTGTTTTATTTAACAGCTCTTCCTCTGGGAATTTATTTATTTATTCAGTTATGTACGCTATACATGAGCAGTGATAGACAACAGCCTTAATTATACTTTGTGTCAGTCTTCCTTCGCAGCACGCATATTAAAAATATATATTATAACTATGGTAGCAGACAATAATGAACGACTATATAACAAATCTAATGATAATATACAGCAAAAGGAAGACAGGACACCTCACTGTCGCACTTGCGTTGACGCCTTCTGAGGTCGGACCATCGGCCCTCTTTATGTTCCTGGAACCTGCGACCCCCCGATCGCAGCATCACCTAGTGAAGTTATCGAGAATTAGATATCGCGAAAATATTCTCCGTATTCAAATGTATATGTATACCAATTTTCATGGTGCGGGAATCAGTTGGTAGACCTTTATAAACTTTCATCCCCTATTTCACACCCTTAAAGTTTTGTTTTCACTACAAATAGTAGCCCATATTCTTCTCCAAGGTCCACTCTTTCTCTCTACTAATTTTCATCAAAATTGGTTCAGTGGTTCAGAGGTGAAATCTTAACAAACAAACACAAACACATTCGCATTTATAATATTAGTAAGGATTACTACCATGGTATGGGGCGTCTTATTACTGTGCCACTCAACTGAGACTGAGGAACTGATAAAAGGTCAAATGTGTCACTATTGTACAAATTCGTATTTCGTGGTGTAAAAACAATGAATACAAATTTCAGATCCAAAAATAAAATCATCAAATAATCAGTAAAACGTTTAGATTTTCAATTATTTCTCTTAATTCTTTGCTACCGTAAATGAAAGGCAACATGCAATTTACTACACACTGTAACGTTTATGCATTTACGGGAAGTGACTTACATTTAAAAGGTTAGTTTTGAATGTGCTCATTGCCGAAAACTGACTAACTGGTAGCAGAACCTACTGCAAGTATTAGTCACGGAAACTCATATATAGGATGGGGCTGAGTTCAACCGACAAACTTTGGGAGGTGGGGAGGTGATTCCTTATGAAAAATCAAGTAGAAAATATACGGGACACTTTGTACCTAAAACTAATATTAAGGGCGGTATGAGCTCTTAATCATGGACAATTTAAAGTGTATTTTTGTAAAATAATGGAAATGAAGAGGCATTTAATAATGAAAATTTGAGCGTTGCTTTATACCACTGGGACCTTAAAATAAACATTAGAGCCACATCAATACCTTGCACCGTAATACAAAATACTAGGGTGGCTACTCCTTTTATTGCAATGTCACTTTTCTACCATCAGGAATTACGGACTTTTAATGCGATTTTATACTAGAGAAGCACGTCAGAAGTGAAAAGGTCGCTTTGTTGTAAATGCGTAGGACCAACCGTTTTCGTGTAAAATTTGTAAAAAGAGTAGGCTGCAGTAAGACAGTTCTTACTACGTAGGCAATACGGCATACACGTTTGAATGGCTGGCTGCCGTACCAACTGCTATAACTGAGGGATGGGAGATAATGGAGGCCTAACATCTCATCAACAGTTAAGATCATTAGATACGATAACACAAAGAACTGAACAATGTCAGAGAACCGGGAAAGAATCGACCTTGACCAATATCAAGGGATTCAACCCATCATTCGCATAGAGTTATTTCGGGAAGCATGGGAAACAGGAACAAGGGTGGACGGAGTCGGGAATCGAACCCGTAGAGGGGGGGAGTCCCGGGTTTATATGGGAATAACCTGATACCCCAAATATCCTCTGTCCAGCCTTGTGCAGTAGTGTGGCATAACTATAAACAGTGCTGCGATGTAGCGTATAGTGTAGTGTGTTGTACATAGAGTGCAGTCAGGTGTAAAAGAAATGTGCAGTGTAGGGATATGCTGGCAGGAAAAGAAGTACAGTAGCTGGCGGTCTAGATCCTGCTGTGTCAAGATCGTCTAGAGAGAGTCAGTATCTAGGCCACGTTTCCTGCTACAGTATTACAACATTCCAACACGTATGTACATTATATACAGAGTGTCCAGAAACATCCGTATAATACTAGAGAAGAATAAAGTTTACAGTTAAACTACAGTTGACCAAGATTAGAATGGACGGAATATGGAAATAACAATGTCACGTATGACGAACACTGCTATAGTAATTACGTATATGCAATCTCTAATGCACTAGAAGATTTGCCTCTGTCCAAATGTCAGTAACGGGCACTCTGCATAACCCTGCAATCTTAAAACAATTCCCAAGAAATACGTAAGTCTCCTGTATTTTTTGATTATTGTGATACTAAAAAATTTCAGTACATTTTTTTTATTCTAGGAATTGATCTAGGCTTGTATTTTCTACAATCGTAGGTGGAAAAGCCCATCTGCGAAATAAACTTTAAAACCTATTTTTTTTCTGTTTTGTGTTTAATGATTTCATAAAAATTATGATAAAATTTTTGTATTAAATCAAGTTAGTAACACACGTGGCTTTCCATTTACAGTTGGACAATGAAGAAAAATGTAAAAACTAACTCGTGTCTTGGTTGTAACACACTGCACAGTGTTAATAAAATATTTTGAAAACGACGCTGAATGTCTAGTAGGTTGGTAACACTTGTCATAATATAATGTGTTTAGTGAAGTGACATCAGACTCGTAAGTAGTACTAAGGTTAATTCTGCTACAGGTTAGAAAGTTCAATGTTAACAGTTTGTCACAGGAAAACTTTCTGCCGCCTGAGGCTTGTATTTGTAATGGGTGAAAACTGACCAATCACGGAGCTTTTCTGAAATTTAAGTTACATTAAATGAAAATTTAAAACGTGAAATTGATTTATTTTCACTTTAAACTTAAGTTAAAAGACTTCTACAAGTTTCAAGCCTATTAAACATTTATTTGCTAAAGTTTCATATTTTTCTGGTTCCTTAGTGATAGTAGCGAAACTGTCGGCAGAAAGTTTCCTTGTGCCAAACTCTCCCATAAGAAAACACGTTTTCTTTCTAACCTGTAGTTGAATTAACCTTAGTAATATCTACGGTGAAAGGGTAGATATTTACGTATTCACGTGATCAGTATGCAAAGCTTAATAAGAATCTACGAAACACAGTGTAACATTTTTTGTAAGTAATTTACGTGTCGGGCTTACAGGATAAAATTCGGTGCTCTCACAGTAATTTTAGGATAGATTTTGTTACTCAATGAGTAATTTTCAAAATAATTTTAAATTTTCTAGCTAACGTTATCACTGTTGACACTTTACAAAGAGCATAAAATAAGTAAACATAGCTCTTTGATTAGTACAAAAAATGTGTGTGGTCTCTAATTGGTTATTTAAAAACAATTGAACATAATTTCATAATGCAAAATGACTATGGATATCAGGCAAAATCGTGAATTATTATCTTGAAAAATAGTTGTAGAACTACTAATGAGACTAATTTCTTCGTTACTGCTGAAATTTAACTAAAAGATTGAATGAACAATCTTTTAATGTATAGGCTAACATACGTCTATAATCGATAAAATAGTTCCCGGAATATCACAATCGTTATTTATTTTGTGACATTTTCCTGAAAGGCAGATCCTCAACAATAATGACTATTACATCAATTAGTAGTATATGATGGGCTGCCAAAATATAATATGTGCTTGTAATACGTCAATTAATTATTGAAACTTTATGGCACTAAAGTTATTTATTTATGTCATGATTTCTTCCAAAAAAGCGGATCTTAAAAAATGTACACCAAAAAAATTAAAATCTCGAACAATTGACTGTCAATACATTACATTTGATTACAATCGGCTCAGCAGTTCTCAAACTATGACATAAAATCTATAGGAATTTGTGATGTGCTAAATTTTAAAACGTCAGCTTTACATCAATAGACGCTACTAATATCAAGGGTCAAAAGGTAAATTATCAACATAAGAAATTTGGATAAATACATTTTAGTAGTACTGGAAACGTGATAACACATACAATTTTAATTATGTCATTCTATCGTATAAAATTGTCTAACTACAACATTTTACGTGCAAAAATCAAAGTTTGGATAATTTAGGGTTTAGCTATATCAACTTGGCTGCAACCAGATTAGTAGTTTTGGAAACAAGACATAAAATCTTAACTGGTTTACGTCATGATGCTATCTTATAGAATGACGCGGAATTAAAAATTGTTTCTCTCACTTTGAATGCTCAAATAGTTAATAACCACACCACCTACGTTACATACAGATATATATATATATATATATATATATATATATATATATATATATATATATATATACCGACACAAATACATACATGCAGACCAACGCACGGTCTTAAAAACATATCTGTCGTGTTAGGAAGGTAGTATATTAAATAGGTGTTGTATTGCGGCATTTAATCATTAACTTCTTTTTATTAAACACATACAGCCTATACAACCTCACTTTTTATCGTTACATCTCGACTCACAACATTTTTACGAATTTATCTTTACAGGCAACTAAGTATTTCTGCATAGCTAACTCAACTATTTCGAGTGAAACCACAAACTAATATTGCGGAACATATACAATATGCATATCGAAAATGACAAAAGTATGTTGTAGCCGGCATAAACATTTTATTGCTATCTACAAAATGTACCTCCTATGATCACAAAATAGTTTTAGACATACACACTAAATGTTACAATAAAAATTAACGTCCAAACATTTTTATGAAATAGTGTGACGAAGTAGTTTTGTAGACACCAAGACATTGTCGGTTTCCAATGTTTTAGTAGTTTGCTTAGTTGTAATGGAAGTTACAGTGTTGCTATTGCTCGTAATTTCACTAAATTAGTTTTATATTTGTTTTAACGTTAACGGAATATATTTTATTACTGTAACAGTAACCAATTTTAGTTAATTTTGAAATAAAATAATATGATTTCATTAAAAATTCTTGTTTAAAATTCATGTCTCCTAAATCATTGCAAAACATGTGTGACCACCCATTTTTATTACACATTTTAATGAAACGATTTGACGCAAAGTTAACACGTAGGTCTCTTATACGAGGGGATCCGGGTTCGATTCACCGCTCCTGAGATCGTTATTTTGGTTTTCCATGATTATCCGAAGTCGTTTGCGGGCAAACGATTGTTCCTAAAAAACCACTGCTGATCCTTCTCACAGTTCCTGCTGTTGTACCAAGTTGTGCGTCATCGTACAGAATTACCTCGCTGTCGATGAGACGACGAGACGTAAAGCTCATTTACCTTACCTTTTGTGAAATAAACATTATTTGAAACGATTTCAAATATTTTTTATGAGATGTACCTCTGAAATATGTGTTTTTAAGTCTCACATTGAAGGACAGGCAGAAATATTACGGAACCAATACGCGTTAAAAAACAGGTGCTAAGTTACAACTTTTTTGCTTACAGGATTCAGATTATTGACAGAAACGACTAAACATATTTACAACAAGTTTACATTTGAGGAAAATTTGAATGGTATAATATGTACTTGTGAAAAAAAAAAATCTTTGAAAATCGGTCTTCATTTCTCAACACTCTGCAAATATCCGTTTTCACTTGCTACTGTTGAGAATAAACATTTTCGTTTAAGCGGTAGGCAACTTTAGGAAACTTGTTCTATAGTTTTCTGTGCTCTTCTTTCAGTCGTATTTAAATTCTTGCGAATACAATTTTTCCAGCATTAAGGAAGAACATTTCATGGAACAGATTAATTTTTGCGGTAAAGTATATTCCGAATTCTCAAGAAAATTCTATTAATGTATTAGAAGAAAGAAAAATCAGCCATGCAATGCCTGATCCCTCCAGTTATTAATTGCCGGAATAATAAAATACTGGTGAGTGGATAAGTGCATTAATCTTTCAATCCGTCTTTCGCGACCGTTATTTTATAATTTAAGGTATTTGTGTAAATTCTGAGAAAAAGTAGGTTCTTAAAAATTTAAAGACGTTAAATAACCGTGAGATCATTTTTCTCGCGGCCGCTATAGAAAACAGCTTCTATTGAACGCAGTCGTCGTATATCCAAGTGGCTAACAAAGTGCGAGCTTTTGTTTCGTGGTCTGCTGGGAAAGAACTTGAGATTCCCTGAAGATAATTGGCCCGCTACGATCGTTTTCCTCAGCACCGAGTCTCTAACCGTTTTAAAAAGCAGAATAATCTCCAATATCCCATATCCCTTAACCCTTTTATGCATAGTTTTATAGTTTTGTGTACTTCTATTTACTATAATCTTATAAACTCGTTACTGGAATCGCCACAACAATAAACACTTTACACTTTACTTTTTCAACTCAAATGCATGCATCATGAATAACTTGGTTTCGAGATTTTAACAGAGGTGTACTGTATATTTCATACAATTCAGAAACAGGAAATAAAACAAAATCCGATAGCTGTAAGCCAATATGGCATAAACAAGATTATGAAACATCTATGTACTTCTTTGCCTGGACAAATTCTTGTAATTAAAGTTTCTAAAAAATAGATGACCGAATATTTACTTCGTATTACTCGTACTTAATATAACAGTACATTTTCTTTGCTGAATAAAATATTTTGTTCGGTCGACTCGTACAGATGCATTGTAGATTTCTGTCGTGTAAATTCGAGGTTAAAATCTTGGTATCATTCAAATCGTTAATGTGTTTTTAATTTGACACGAAAATCAATAAACAGCGTGACAATATATATTTTTTCGACAAAACCTTTTCGATTGGTGCAATAAATAAAGTACCATGATATAAATTCGTATATAAAATTATTTCATTCAACTTATACGAGTAAATTTTTGGCTACGAAAAATAAAACGTTTTATTTAACATAGCCTCTCTCTCGTCATTCTCTCACTCTCTCACTTTTGGTGAAATGAATGATGGTTTATAAAGGCCTATATGTCTGTTTGTATGGGCATAAACAGATAGGCAGAAAAGCCATTACTCCACTCTTTAGAATATACTACAGAATATTTGGACAAAAATGTTGTATTTATTAGGCTGGGAACATTCACAGTTATACAGAACAGTGACTGAGTGAGAATTTTGGTTAGCGCTCAACATCATAGTCTTTAGCGCTGGTGAGGGGTGACATGAGGTGATGGAGCAGCACCCGGAATGAAGAGCCGACCAACGGCGTCTTCCGGCACGATTCCCACAAGTGAAAAACTGGGGACTGACCCCGCCAGGAATCGAACCCGGATCGCCTTGGCGGGAGGCGAGTGATCTGACCACCGCGGCCCCTCTACAGAAAAGGCACGTAACAAATAGAAGGAAAGCCAATTTTATTATTCAATACGACTGTATATTTTCCTACCGTTTGCGAATTATCACATCTACAGCATTAAAACAGTGTAGGCAAGCAATACTTTCTGAGATCGTGCCTATTAAGACATCAATAATCGGCATGCGAGGTAATTTCATAAGCAAAGCTTGCGGCCGATTTTGGCGTAGTCACGAAGCTGTTGTACCTTGAAGTTGCAGTGTCCGTATTTTATGAATGATTATAAATTTTTTGTTTACCCTGTGATGGTGTACAAAGCCTAACCACAGACTAAATAGTAATGCAGACGTGAAATGGTGTGACGGCTCGTTTGATACGGTAAACAGCTGCTTATTGGCTGTCCGAGGTTGTTGATTACAGTCCCGTGTATGTTTGGCTCCTGCAAGTTACTAGAGGTTTCCTATTAGCCTGGCTGCCGGTTAGCAGGACAGCCGCCTTACACTGATTGGCGGTGGGTATATCCGCCATTTTGCTGGTCAGGGAAGCCATTTTGCTGGCGTGTGTGACTGAGTTCGCTGTCCTACCGGCTATTTCACTTCTGTATTCCTAAATATTCTGTAGCCTTACATAGATCTCATTTAAAACTGACTGGTTATACTAATCTATGGCAGTTCCCCCTAGAAGACCATAATTGGCGGTTGTGATGGGGCAGTATTGAATTCTCACCGGCTGTTCTCAGATTGTGAGGCCTTCCCGTTTTGGCGCTATATGACCGTGATACCTCCTTGACGTAACGTATTTCTCAGTCGATGGTCAGGAGAGAACGTAGCTGCAAACTTCGTATGTGATAGCCCAATGGTTAGAGCCATGATTTTAATGGCGAAAAGATTTTCCCTACATTTGTTCAATGCGTAGAGACATGCAAAATTCGCGTTATCATTTGGCAGCAGACTAAACTTCACTTTCCTATACATAACAGAGCACAATCTGCGATTCAACTGGCCACGAACTTTTATGTGTTGTCACGTATGTTACGTCTTTACAGAGATTGGCCTCCCTTCCGTGTAAGCATTCTCCGCGGATAGTCACGACAATATCGGCCAGCGGGAGACGTCGAACGAACCTACAGTCACTTGGAGTCTAGTTAGCTGTCAGGAAATAACGCGAATTTTGCATGTCTCTATCAATGCGTCATGTGCACATCTGCAGCTCTGCTACATCGTCTGTGATTGGATGGTTTTACCCTCACTTGTATTGGAAAATTACAGACGTACGGAGTCATGATAGGCACAGTCAAATGAGATACGTGTCTGAGCAAACAAAAGCTGCCAATTACAACGAAGCAAAGCTGCCTATGTGCTCGTGAGACACTGAAACAAGGTGAGGCAAAAATATATTCGCTACAAAATCGTGGCCCTACCAGTGGTTTGTTAATACTTCCAGCTTAAAGTATTAGGCTACTTGTGGATATATATGGCTGGTCAGAGTTTGCTTGTTGTCGAACCACAGTGTTGTGATTTTAAGTAATATGTTGCATATTGATTTTGTACGTTACCACACACGTGTTGTTAAATTAATATATTGTTGATATTTGCCGGAAATGTTGCCTCACACACCTTGTTTGAGCTCTTATTTATCTCTGCATTTAATTTACGTACGTAAACTTAATTTTTCAGGATTATACTGCTGAATATTTGGCCTTTTGCACATTAACTGAAATTGAAGTTATGTTATTTAATATAGAAAGCATGCTATTGATTGTTATTGAATTAATAAAGTCTAATTTGATAATCTTTGTTTCAGCGTACGTTCTCACACACGTGCTCGTGATTGGCTCGCGTATTTTACATTTTTTTGTATTACTGGTTTAACACGATTACATATTATTTGTTCTGGAGTTTTTATGTTTTAGTTGAGCACCTTCCCGTGACGCTGTCAACATAGAAATTTACCATTTGAAGCGCATTTGATCGTTGTCTTAGAACCTCTGTGCTTGGAGAGATGATTTATAAACCCAGATATGAAATATTCACCCTGCAAGAAAATGTAGTACTTTAAATAAGAAACGCTTAAGTAAACACATACGCTTGTACTCAACTCGGAAATAATTGGCTTCTAATTGAGATACGGGGTTAAATTTTGATGTTGTATAATAATAACAGAAAATAAATGAAATATACAAAGTACCCAGAAATCTGTAATAAAATTTGTAAAAGTTTTAATTGAAACACTAACATTTAAGTAAACATGAAAAAGTTCTAATTGCAGTTAGGTAATTTGTGTCGATATTATTTTTAAAGCAACACCTTATCGTAACCAAAGGATGCAATAAAAAATCAGACATTACGGGACTTGCAGTAACATGTAAAGTAACTCAAACAGTTTTTTAAAAATAAGATATTGCTTTAATTTAATTAAAGATACTAAATCAACCCCAAAAATACATTTCAAAACATATGACCAAGTGCAGTGTATTTTGCGTTAACAGAAGCTCCCGATGTTGTATAACAACAATTTTACGTTAATTTAAAAAGGAGCCATTAGACACTGACAGTCAGGTTCTGTCAGCAAATGAAAGTCCAATGAAACGATAGAGGTGTTCAAATAAGCACGCCTAAGGCCCGTTGTGCAGTGACACGGAAGCGGATACAATTTTATGGCATATTTCTGAAATTCAGTGCCTAAGTGATATGAAGTATTACTTAACATTATTGTTTAAGCTTAGGTGAGGTGACAGTTGTCTATATTTACTGATGTGAAACCGAAATCAACAAATAATTAGTCTTACTCTAATTACGATTACACAGACCAAAATAGTAAATATATGTAGACAAACTTGATCTTAAATTATTTGTTAGCTTGTTCTCTATTTTCTTCTAAGCATTCTTTTTAAATTATAGACATACCATTTATGTTATGAATAAATTTAACTGAAACACGACTTTAAGGAAACTTGTCCATTAAGAACCTTTATATAGGCCTATTTATTTGAAAGTAATTTTATTTCAGTGAGAAAATGACTGAACTGGGATTTTTCACAGCGATTTTTATGTAAGAGTGTTAATTTTCATGAGCCTCTGAATAAAATTGGTCTGTAGATGGAACCTTTCGTAGCGTTCGATAAAAATAACGTTGTCGCTGAAAGTCCCATATTAAATACGGTTCGGCGGGAACCTTGAACGCTAGTTCGTCGTTCTACATTAGGACACGTGCGGACACGGATACGAATGCGAAAACGCAATAGAGCTGGTCAGACTCCGATCTCCTACGTCTGCGTCCTGGCGTGCAGCCAACAGCAATAGAGTATTCGGACATTAGCCACAATTTTTGTCTACAACATTTTAAATGTTGAATTTTCGTGTCTAAATCATTAAAATTCACCTTCATGCACTTTATATACAATTTAAATTTGTGTCAAAATATTATGAAGCTCTTAAATTATAATGTACCACATTAAAAATCGCATTTTTAAAAAATATTATTTTTAAGTTAAAATTATATGGTTGATGTACTTTTTATTTTAATAACAAACACCCACTTGGGCTGCCCATAATATATATAACATAGTAAGCTGTTTATAAAAGTAAAATTATTTGTCATAAATGTTGGACATTTACAACGGAAATACCTTTTAGTTTCATAGGTTGTAAGTCTGTATGTTTACCCTTGTAGAATACAACATTTGTTTCGTTTCACGTGCTCGTTTCGTTTGTGTGCTGCGCACCCGCTTTTTTAAAGCTTCCTTGTCACTGTAGATATGGCTTAAATCAGTTCGTCGAGCATCACGTGAATTGAGCATTCAAATCTTAACAATTCACTACTAATAACAGCACAAATGACTTTGTTTGCGTACAAAGATGACGTTTGTGTAAACATTACCGACAAACGACTTGCATCATCATCACAATCTTACTTTAGAGATGTTGGCCTCAATCGAGAAAAATCTAGCCTACCTGGAGAGTGTTGTTTTCCTCAGACGTACGAAGGATGATCGGCACAATATTCGCAACTTTGGTACCGAGAACCCAAACAACAACTTTCGAAAGCATGTCTGAAAAAGCGAAACAACGGTGTACGCCGATGAAAGACAGAACTGTCGGAGCATATTCTTTATCCAGCAAACACTTACAGGAACCATCAAACTGTACATGATGGTTTAAACTTCAGCTAATCAGTTCTTTTCTCTGAAGTTAAACATGATCATTTACACGTTTTCTACGACAAATCATAGCGATGAATAGGTCACGATGGGCAAACCAAGAGGACGTAACACATATAGATTTCTTCCTTTGAGTATAATGTTAATGCCTCGTCTGTGCGTATTCTTGACGAACTCTGCGTATAGAAGAACTGTGAACGCAATAGGCTCCAGCAACCGAGGCATGCATGTGCGCAAATGGGCCGAGATATATTACAGTACGGAAATCGTTAGCGATATAAAAGGAACTCTCTTAAAAAAGAATTTGTTTTTTTTTCTACTGATATTTTTGAGTTGATTTACATGACATCACAATATATTTATTGAAAAGAGAACTTAATTAATATACAGAAACAGATTTGTTAATATTCATGGGACGTAAATAATTCAAGTGTGTCGGACATTGACCGACGAATGAATCTTCCCCTTAAAATATTTGGTTGCTTTCTTTGAACTCTGTTAATGCTAACGATGATAATTCAAATTAAATGTTGAACTAGCCTCTTTTTTTAAATAAATATATTATTATCTGTAAATAAATGTTCAATTTTTGTAATTTTATCCCAACATTTAAGACAATCTGTATTTCTTGAGAAATAATAAAGAGATCCCGTTTTCATGATCCAAGCTCTGGGTTCGAGCAGCATAGAAGGTAGCATTCTTCTCAATGATTTCGGTAGTCTTTGCGGATACCGAAACATCGAGAAGAAATCAACTTTCGACGCGACTCAAACTCAGAAGCCTAGGTCATGAAAACCACGGCCGCTACGGCATTTTAATTCATAGTTACCAACGGTAAAAAAAACCTGAATGAAAGGTAACCATGGCTATAATTTTTTATACCAAACCCTTTAATATACTGTTAAATATATTACTACCTTACACAACGTTAACAATGTTATTTGTAGAACTTCTACAAATATTTGGACATATCAGTACGTTAGTATACAGAGTGTATCATAATTCGTGTTACAACGCTTGAGGGCAGAAAGCTCGTATTATTTGCAACCTTTTTTGTCACTAAACATGTCGCCGGAAACGCGTAGTTAAGCCCCTGTAGCCCCAGAAAGAGTCAGCGTAGGCAACCCGTTGTAGAGTGATACGTTGTGGATGTGCGGGCGTTCGAGAAGAGGAATTAATGTTTGTAATCGTGGAACAGATTTTAATTTCAGTCTGAAATCAATCACAGCGTCGGCGTTGTTTCACAACATTGTATTCGATGCATACATTTTAACAACGTGACAGGCTAAAGCAACGGCTCAAAAACACGCCCACCTTGAGCGACACAGAGGTGGCAACGGCGAATCATGTTTTCACGGATATGCTGGAGCATGTGTGGTTTCGTCCTTATGATTTCGAACGCTTCAATGATTCGTTGTGTAAGCTCTTCGACAGTTTCCACTGGCGTAGCGTAGATAAGCCCTTTTACGTAACCCCACAGAAAGAAATCTAATGGGGTTAGGTCCGGTGATCTTGGCGGCCATGTGGCAGGGCCCGCTCGTCCAATCCATCGGTTGAGAAATGTTTGGTTTAAATACTCTCGCACTTGCATGGAAAAATGTGGTGGTGCCCCGTCATGTTGGTACCACATCACACGTCGGACATGCAATGGAACCTCTTCCAGAAGACCTGGTAGTTCGTTCTGAAGGAATTGGAGGTATCCGGCGCCGGTAAGTCGTGGCGGAAGAAAAAAAGGCCCGATGAGTTCGCCGTCAACAATACCGGCCCACACATTAACTGAAAAACGTTCCTGGCGAGTTGTAACAAACGATGCATGCGGATTGACATCATTCCAAACATGACTGTTGTGCGAATTGAAAATAGCGTCTTGAGTGAACTTGGCTTCATCGCTGAATAAAACCACAAACTCGGGGTTCCTCAACACTCTTCCAATGTACCAACGAGAAAAGGTCGTGCGAAGAGGATAGTCCGCCGGACCCATGTGTTGCACTTTTTGAAGGTGATACGGGTATAGGTCATTCGGAATAAAGTGAACACTAAAGATTTAACCTTTGAAAAAATCGCTAGCCGTTGCTGCATATAATTCAACATTGACAACAGTTACATTAATGCTTATACAGTTGGCAGCGAATTATCGCACGTAGTTCCGTGTAATTTATATTTAAATACAACATTACTGAAAGAATATCAAATGGAATCGACCTCTTCGTATTTAATATACTATAAAATATTTATTTATGATAATATTGACATATTTACTGCCTGTATAAGTTTACTTAAACGGCGCCAGTAGAAAGTGATTTAATCCGGGCCATTCAAATTCAACAGTCGTTGGCGAAAGGAGTATAGCGCTACGCGCACTGACGTAGTTAATTATTTCACCGACAGGTGGCATCAGAGTTAGGTTTTCGCCACTTAGCTTGGAAGCGTTCAATGACGGTACAAGAGGAGAGCGTTGTTGTGTTTGTCAATGGGCAATAAACATGGGTTTCTTATAAAACACATTCAAAAGTATTAGAAGTGACTGTTTCCTCATTGGTAATATGTAAGTTGTTATGTCTTACGATCGCCAAAATGAGTATCTTGATTTAGAAACAGCAATTTTTTTTTTGTTTCATACACTAAGAAAATACGTTTTTTTTTTTTGTTGAGTGCGTCGTTGTTCATGGCAGTGTAACTGAACGTGTTTGAATTTTTAAATTGCGTGTGTCATTATGGCGTGTTTTTTTGTGGCGGTTTTTAGTTATAAATTCGATTTTCATGTGTACATATTTACGAGATACGTAACGGCAATAGTTCGGGTCGTATAAATTAAGAGTCGATGCACAGAAACCAGTATTAAAAGACGTTAACTCGCAGGTATTCATAACTAAGATTACTATTGGTTATATATTTTATTCAATACCCGTGTATTTAATGAGTAGATATTGTTGATAACATTTTCAGCCCAGTGTAATGTAGATGTAAACATTGTACAAGCCTATGTAAATTAAAGCACGTGGCAATGTTTACGTTTACATACCGCGGAAAGATATAAACTGGCAGAAAATAGAAATTAATCAGGGCTTTTTTGAGTGCTCACGTTATCCCGAATCACCTATACAAGAGTTGCTCATGAAGAACTCGCCAAACAGCCATTTTGTCAGCGTCCATATCGGAACCTGCTGACCTTGTGCTTGTATCCGGACTCTCCTCAAATCTCTGAAGTACATCCTCTTCAAAACTGGGAGTACGGACCCTGCGCGGAGCACCAGCATTTGGTCTTGTGACGGCTTATGTACCAGTATCACGCATTCGCTGTGTAAGTCGTGCAAACATGGTGTGAGCTGGAATCCTACGACCCGGATATCGTTCTTCGTACAGACGACGGGCAGCTCGTCCATTTTGTCTAGCTTCCCCGTAAACAAGCAGCATGTCCGTGTACTCACTAAACGTGTACTCCATTGAGCTCCATTACAACGTCGCCCTTTTCAGAACCACAGCGAAAGAAATGACACCACGAGTTTGCTTGTACGACAGAACAGTCAACGACAGACCGCCAGTGATATCAAAACACACTGCGATGTCACGCTGTGCAGTGCTATGGCACGGCACGAACGGAAGAAAAGAGGCGGGGGCGCCACCACCGGAAGTAAAATGGGGGGGGGGGGGTCAGCATTCGGCATCGTATAATCCTCTCTACGAGCTCTGCCCGGCGTCGTAAACACGTAAGTCACCACAGCATCGTCTGTCTCGCACAAAGCCCAACGGGTTGACTACGCTTACTCTTTCTGGGGCTACAGGGGCTTAACTACACGTTTCCGGCAACATGTTTGCTAACACAAACGGTTGCAAATAATACGGGATTTCTACCCTCAGGCGTTGTAACATGAATTTTGATACATCTGGTATATACATGTGGCGAGTGTACGTGCATATGTACACGTAAACCGATAAGTATGTTATTCATGTGTACGGATGAATAATTAATGACATAGTTTGCAATAATTGGCTATAAATATGTAGGAAACTCTCAAATACGTGAATGTTTACAGTATATACACTCGCGACCATTGTGTAGAAGATTAATGTCTTGGAGGGAGGGTCAAATGGATTTCATCGCTGTCCCAAGTTCCATTCTTAATGCTCGAAAAACATAGAAATGGGGGAAATGGAATAAAATCTGTGCATAAGAACAGAACCTCTGTATAAACAGTGTCTGACATGAATAGTAAGGTGAGTGATTTTTCACGGAGAAAGAGAGATAACTAAATACTGGGCAGTAAATCTCTTTGTCGTATTTCATAGTTAAGTCAGAACATAATATTAAAGTTTGTTTTCTTTCATTAGTCAAAACGGTTCTGTGTAAACATTAGATCAATAATTAAATATCTCAAATATTATCAAAATTGCAATTGCCATTTGTAGAGTGTTTTAGTTCTAGAACATTTATCCCAATAATACTGGCTTGTGCTGTAGAGAAAAAATTCACTTGTTCTTAAAATATTTAGTGAATGAGAGATTTTTGGTCAGCGCTTAACATCGATGTTTTCAGCGTTGGTGAGGGGTGACATGAGGTGAGTACGGTGTAGCGCCGACATCGTTCGGCACGATTCCCACATGCGAAAATCCGGGGACCGACCACGACGGGAATCGAACCCGGATCGCTTTGGTTTGAAATATTTAGCATTAGTAGTGATACACTTTAGATAAGTAAAATATTCAAGCTGATAACAGTGGATAAATGTTGAGAGTTATATACAGTCTTCAATTTAAAGCAGTTTGTGTTAAAATAGCTATAATATTATCAAACGTACATATTTTAAAATATGCCGAATTCTAGTGAGGTTTAAAAACTAGCACATAACCAATAATGAAATCTCTCCATTTATGATGGTATTAAGCGAATCTTGTATTTATAAAACCAGTTAATATATAATCGAAAATTATAATAAAATTTTACAGTGACATAAATTAAAATGACTGTGGAAATATCACTCTTTTATCTTTTATTTTTGATGGAGATGTATCAACTTGACTTTTCTTGAGTGCAATAATATTTCGACAACGCACGATTCCTATCAGCGTAGGACAATAGAAACACAATATTTGTATGCCAATATACAATAGTCTTTTACCCAAGGGCACTTTTATAACCAAATCATTATAGATAAGAAATACGTAAATGCAAAACCACTGTCCTTTGATGCTATTGAAAATTGTGATATTAAACTTAAAAATACAGTAAAACCATGTTTAGAAATTTAAATGATTGGGCCGAAACAACTGATAACTATCAAATAGAAAAATTTCTTACAACGGTAATTAATTTGGTTACTATGCAGGAACCTCTATATGGTTAACTTCTTAAGAAGGGTTTACTGTAACGTATGTTTTAAACGGTAACTACAAAAATTTTTGAAAAGAATGCTAGGAAATCAAAAGTAAAAGAGTTTCCATCATTTTAAAAACTAAACGAATAGAAATTAAACCACATGATAAATACAAAGGATACATAACACAGACTGATTTATCAAAATTATTAAATTTTCTTACTCACATAAATATTGTTTAGGATATTGTTTATGAGAGTTGGGTATATAAAACAAAAAAAAAAAAAAATCTTGTTTTCATTCTTTTTCCATTTACGTGTATGTATTTTCTTCCATTGTGTACGTAAATGGCGTATGATAAAAAATTTAAGGCACGCGCTTCATGAGGAAAATTGGCCAAAAGATAATCTCCAACAAGGGAAACTGAAAGTTTATTACAAAAAGACAAAATTAAAATATAGTCTACACAAATGTCAATAATTCATGGACGGCAATTTTTTGGTACTTAAAAATTATGATTATTGTTTTGTTGAATATTTAAGAAAGTCACAAATCATAATGGCGAAACATATTACAGAACGTAAGTTGCATCGTGCAAGCATAACCTCGGTTTATGTCGTAAAATGATTAATTAAATACAACATTCTGACAATTTTATTTTATTTGAATACTAGCCGGCCAACTGCGGCGTTCCCGCGTTAAATTATGTAATGTAAATAGTAACTCTGGATAAAATATGTGATGTAGGCATTTATCAGCTAGCGTACTCAGTAACAGTGAACTATAAATTGTCTTAGCTCAGTGTAAAGAGCGCACGCAATATGCTCGTATGATGTCATAGTAGTTCCCATCGCAATGTCTTGCACGGGATACGAACCCGTAACCCCACCCCTTCCACACCACAAACTTTATACAATACCTGAGTGAATGTTAGAGGCATGCCGTGATAATTCTTTCGTATGTAACGGCTGCAGTCCAAAGAGGTCTTATTTATGAGTAGGTTGGCAAAAAGAAACAACTGTTGAATTATTTATCCGTGATCATTCTCTTTTTTCGGGAGACTGTAATATTTTACTGCTATTCACCTACTTAATTTTCGAATTTCATAAAAATCTGAATTTGATTTGTAGATATTTACATAAGCTTCGTTCTTATCAAAAAATCATCTCGATATCTCAACGGGTATAAGCGGTACAGATGATTATTTGAAATCACATTTTTCTTTTTTAACAGCTTTCAAGAACGAGTTTCGAAACATCCTGAAATTACTTTTTTTGATATTTACGGAAGATTTATTTTAAAGCAAAAACCCTTTCAATATTTCCACTGGTTTAGGAACACGTTTTATTTCTTTAAGAGCATTCAAGGACGAATTTCGAAAAATTGTAAAAATACTTTTTATATATTTACTTGCGCGTCGTTAAAAAAAAAACACCTCAATATCGGAAATGGTTTAGGAGAAACCACGGATTAATGAAAAACTAATTTTAAGGCTTTTCACCCCCTTAATTTTCGAATTTCGCAAAATCGAAAAATGGCCGAATATTCATTTTTTTTGTGCAATATTATAAAGTTAAAAAATTTATGATAACATTCTCGGTTAATGAGATATCAAGGATTCTTTTAAAACACATTTCACCCCTTTTCACCCCCTTAATTACCGAATTTCAAAAAAAATCCTTTCTTAGTGGGTACCTACGGGACAAGTGGAAGATTCCCTCAAAGTTTCATGGTTCTTGGTCCAGCAGTTTGGGCTGTGCTTTGATGAGTGAGTGAGTGAGTGAGTGTGTCAGGACACTTCATCTTAATATATAAAATGAAGTGTCCTGACACACTCACTCACTCACAGCCCAAACCGCTGGACTTAGAACCATGAAATTTTGAGGGAAGCTTCCACTTGCCCCGTAGGCACCCACTAAGAAAGGATTTTTCGAAATTCGATAATTAAGGGGGTGAAAAGGGGTGAAATGTGTTTAAAAAGAATCCTTGATATCTCATTAACAGGAAATGCTATCATAAATTTTTTAACTTCATAATATTGCCTAAAGAAATGCGTATTCGCAAAATTTTCGATTTTGTGAAATTCGAATATTAAGGGGGTGAAAAGCTGTAAAATGAGTTTTTCATTAATCAGTGATTTCTCCTAAACCACTTAAGATATTGAGGTGATTTTTTAAAAATGATGCCTAAGTAAATATCTAAAAAAATATATTTTTACAATTTTTCGAAATTCGTCCTTGAAAGCTATTAAAAAAATATAACGTGTTTTTATTTAATCTCACTTATCTCCTAAACCAGTGGAAATATTTAAATGGTTTTTGCTTTAAAATAAATCTTACGCAAATATCAAAAAAAGTAATTTCAATATTTTTCGAAATTCGTCCTTGAAAGCTGTAAAAAATTAAACGTTATTGCAAATAATCATCTATACCGCTTATACCCGTTGAGATATCGAGATGATATTTTGATAAGAACGAAGCTTACGTAAATATCTACAAATCAAATTCAGGGTTTTTATGAAATTCGAAAATTAAGTAGGTGAAAAGCAGTAAAATGTTACAGTCTCCCGAAGAAAGAGATTGATCACGGAGAAATAATTCAACAGTTGTTTCTTTTTGCCAACCTACTCATAAATAAGACCTCTTTGGACTGTAGCCACTACATACGAAAGAATTATCGCGGCATGCCTTTAACATTCACTCAGGTATTGTATAAAGTTTGTGGTGTAGAAGGGGTGGGGTTACGGGTTCGTATCCCGTGTAAGACAGCGATGGGAATTACTATGATATCATACGAGCATATTGCGCGCGCTCTTTACACTGAGCTAAGACAATTTATAGTTCACTGTTGTTGAGTACGCTAGCTGTTAAATGCCGTCATCACATATTTTATCCAGAGTTACTGTTTACATTACATAATTTCACGCGGACAACGCCGCAGCTGGCCGGCTAGTTTTATATATTAAGGTAATGTAATGCTGGTATACTCAAGAAATGTTTTCGGCTTATTCTGGCTAATTATTCTAGGCTTACATAAAAGTAAATTTAGACATATTTTTTTACTTATGCCAGATATATTTAATTGGATGAGCGGTTTAAGTTGTTAATTTTTATCTTAATTTTCACTCTCCTTTGTCGTGAAACGTTTGAAGCTGAGGAATGTAAAACTCGAGCGATCAGTGCAGAGGTGGGAGATGTTTTTCACCGCGTGTTTTTAATCGCTTACGGAAGCATGTTTATTAAATGGATCGTGTAATTGGCAAGTGCTAGGCTTGTTTGTCGTGTGGTAATTGCTTGCTAATGGCAAGTGTTGCAGAAAGCACTTCAATTAAGCGTGTTTGACGAACTAATGGTTCGCACTGCAACATTTGCAGGCGATGCTAAAGTAAACAACGTGATGCGCTTCGTGCTTCATGGTCTGGCTGACAGGATGTGCAGTGGTAGCTCTATATTATTGGGTACATTTATCTCTAAACATATACACCCTACTCGAAATGTTTTAACTGTCACTATCCATGCTGTGATACGAGAAATTGGATAAAAATAGATTTATTCATTAACATCAACATCGCTTTACACAGTGATTCAGAAGCGTAAAATACAAAGTATAAGACAAATAAGAAAAAAAAAAGATACAGAAGGAAGAAACAAAATTCAACACAGTTTTTAATAATAATATAATTCAAATATACATTTATAATTATTAAAAACCGAGACGAAATTTGTTTCTTCCTCCTGTCTCTTTGTATTGTTTGTTTTAGTTTTTTTAATACTTATAGTACGTACACTAGTAACGGAACAAAATAACGTCTCTAGATGGCTTAGGTAGGAAACATTATAACAATTAAAATAAAAAATAACTTTTTTCTACAAAAAATCTAATAAAATGGTATGCATGGAACCAACAAACGTAAGATAACTACGATTAAAGTTGAAGTTCAAACCAAGTGAAACGTCTTCACTGCTGTTTAGCAATAGCATTCAGAGACCTTTACGTGTATTTTTAAAAGTTTCAGATACTTCAGTAATTTTTAAATATGATTTTCATGTTGCCGAAAAAGAACAAAAAAGGGCGTTTTATGGTACATTTTAGGTCTCAATATATCTAAACGTTAAATTGAATAAAAAACAGCATATTTCAACCTACGTAATTAATTTTATCTTATAGAATTACTAATTTTCTTACCAATCGAAACAGTCTAAGATTATCATCCTTGTAGCTCAAAAAGTAGAATCGCAAATAATTAAAACATATAAAACCTATGGAATTTTATCAACAGCTTCAAAATGAAAATTTAGCTTTTAACCAAATAGGCCCTAAGTGACAAAATGCAATCAGGATTTAGTTCGGGTCACAGCACTTTCTTTACGCTTCTAGATATTAATGATGATACACAGACTGTCCATAAATAACATTTAAATATATTTACAATAATGTAGACGATGCTATGAGGAGTAAATTTATTCAATGGACTGAAGGTCTCAGAGGTTGGGAAATTTCTGTAAAGAGAAACGCAAGATGTCTACTACAAGGTCCGTAAATCCGTACTGAGGTTGCAATAACTAGCGGCACAAACTACTTCCAGTGGTTTTCATGACTTCGTAATGTAGTTCTATGTTGTAGTAGTGTGTATGAAGTGAACGGTGAAAATTGTTGAGCATAACATTAGCTTGTGCTGTGCTGTGTATATATGTACTGTCAAATACAACCAACCGCTGTTCTGTTTTTAATGTTAAACTTATATTTTTCCGTTTTGCCATTATCAATATAAGTTTTTCGGTTAACTAGTCATTCTCACCGGTTCTCAAAAGCTCGCTTCCGGGATGATATTATCATATGTTATCATTAGTTATGAATGCCTTTGAAGGTGGACTGATGTTTCATAGCTTGGAAGTATGGTTTTTCCTACAAATAAAGGTATATAGAACTTGCTATACGTACCTCATGGTGACGGGGCATTGTTATCGTTTCATTAGCTTTTTGGAATTCAAACGGTGTGGCTGCTGTTACTTTTGTGGTCACTGTAGTTGCTCCCATAAGCAAATAACATTTTTCTTGTCAGATGTTTCTCCTTGCAATAAAATGAAGATATGATATTGCAGGAATTCCAGTAAATCTATTTAGCTTTTACCTGTACCCTGTTGTACCAAAAATATAAATACATCCACTGAAATGAAGTTATCAAGAAAAACGTATAAATTCTACAATCCTGCTTAAGAGTCATGGTAGATAAATAAGCGCTGAATTCTTCAACTGAGATCAACATATTTTGAAAGTCAATATAGAAAAACTACCAACAGCAATCCTTGATATTTATGTATGTCAACTTTATGATCAAATATTTACATGGAATGATGCATTTGTTAAGCGTGATCACTTGCGCCGCAATTTAATGTACAAGATTTCGGCGTTACAGATTATTTTTCAGATATACGATAATCGATGAAAAAATTTTGCTCACAAGGTTGGCAAAAGCTATTGTCCAGGATTATAATTTTTTTTTTACTTTTGAAAAATAGCTTCGAGAAACCTGGAACTCTGAACTGATGCTGTTAGCGCTGAGTTATATAATACTATGAACTCTTAATTTGTAGGCCTACTGTGTGCTATTGAATGACAATCAGTGTGAGGTGATTATGGATCTGCTTCAGAATAAAAGTGCTAAGGAAACTGCAGCTGCCGCTATATCCAGCCTACTAGTAGCATCATTCGACACGCACACGTGTCCACTTGCGAGAAGCCAGTAGTGACCATACCGGACATCGAACAAGAATTGCCTTGGTCGGAAGTGTACACTGTAACCGATACACCACCGCAGCTCACCAGGCTGTCATCTTGGCCCATTTGACACGCTGGGTAGACATCGCAAAGGGCGAATTATTTTTACGTTAACGCAGATTGTGAACCTTACGGTCCACAATCAGTGTTAGGTATTATTTAATCTCTGGTACCCTCTGCGTAGCATAATTTTTCTCTGCATCCCCCTACAACGCGGCGAAGAAATAGTCTTGTACCCGCACGTCCGGTACATTCCATACGTATGTTGTATCTGGAAGCGTAATTTAAGTTCTGTGGAAGCAACGGAATCTTGACTGCTCTTGAATTTTAAATCTTTTACTTATAACGGTTGCACCCTTTTAGCTGCAAGGATTCACTGCTTCAAGTGATATTGTTGATGTAGCACATCTTGTCCGAGGAATGCTGGGAATGCCTCAACTGTATGTTTTTCGTATGCAGCTGAGCTGTAAACAAAAAACATACAATGTGAACTAAACCGTGTAATCCGAGCACCCGGGACGCTAACAGCCTATGTGAAATAAGTAAGCGCAAGGAGCATACATAACATTCGCTGCAGACATGTGCTTTTTTGTGTTCTAGCCGTCTAACATTCGTCTCATTTACAAAACACAGTGTTTCTGTGTCCTATATGAATGCAAATATATCCTGCCACAAATTTTGAAATTTAAAATTGATGAAACCGTTCAACCTTTACGCTTTAATTTCTGTGCGGGGTTGTATGTTAGATTATGTGATACGCAGCAGCACAGAATTCATAGGTTGCAAAAGTACTTATAAAATATGAAAAAAAAAAATGCAAACCGTAATGAAGGACAAGTTGGTTCCATATGCTTTATCGGTGCTAAAGTTATTTAGTTATTTAACTGAAAAATACTCAACATAAATCATCAAGCTACTTGTACAACAAAAATTAATGAAATTATATTAATAAAATACAATTATAACTCTAGACACGTAAAAAATCTTTCTCATGTGCCAAGAGACAATTTCACATGCCGGACAAACTTTAGTAGAGCACATTAAGGTGACTGCCTGCCAAAGCCACCGAATGGTTTGCAGTGCTTCGGCCAACACCAATTTGTTTGAAAACTACAACACACCCGTGAGTGACGTCTGCGTATAAATAACATTATAAGAATCTTATACACGTATACACAATTTTCAGGTCCTTCATTACTTCATAAATTTTGTTCTCTCCACTGGAAACAATAAATTAAGTATTTTGTGGTCGTTTTCATGCATGATAATCTCGATTCAGAATATTTAAAATTAAAATAAAGGCAGTACAGCACAACTTTGCGGAAAATATTACGTCTTAAAGATGAGTGCTAGATACATTTCTTTATTTTTCAGTTTTCGAGCCATAACATTTATTCAAGACTGTATTATAAAAAATTAACTTTGACAATATATAGAATATATTCTTGATAAACAGCTTGACATAAATAATAATGTATTCTTTCATTAATATTTCATTAATATTTCACGCAGAATCACTGCAAGGGAATTGTAGGTTAACTTTCAAGAATGATTACAGTTCCAACATAAGATGAACATATAATACTATTATGATCTAAAAAATGTATCACAAATATCTTATATGCCTCACCATTGTACATTTACAAATAATATTTTAAAATAGAAGTTACTGCAGAAATTCGGAAAATTAAACTTAGCATATAGCTCTCCCCATTAAATTGATAGGATAACCGCTGAATACCTTACAGAGGCGAGTTGTCGGCGAGAAAACTGCTCGTTGTTTCTCTGACTTGTGTCTGGAGGCTAGGGTGAGGCGTTATGTACCTATTGTGTCGCCTTTAACACTCCGCACTTCTTGGACTCGAACACGCAAAGTATGCGTCCATTTAGGCGGCCAACTTAATTGTTGTGACCGAGCGAGGTGGCGCAACAGGACCACGTTGGACTCGCATTTCGGGAGGATCGGGTTCGATCGCCGGCCCTGACCATCCTAATTTATGTTTTCCGTGGTTTCCCGAATATCACTCCAGGCGAATGCTGGAATGGTTACTTAAGGGAGCGGTACGCGGAAAATTTTAATTGTTTTAAGAATTTTTTTATTCGTACGAGATATGGTTTGTTTTGTAGGCATATATTGTAACTATTTTTTACTGTAGCAAAATTTTTTTATCTTTCATAGTGTTTGCATAGTGACTCGTAAACGTCAAAATTTGCATTTTACGGTTTTATGTACGCCACTAAAACCAACGGACATACCAAACTAAAAAGATTCACAGCGTATAACAGTGTTGTAGGCTATAACTTTACATTAAAAAAATTGAGAATAAAATGCTGAATTTTGAAATGAAAATTTGAACATTTTTTAAATAAAAAAATACGTATTTTTTTGCTTTTATAGCCTATGTGTCAAGTTATAGACTACAACATTGCTACACACTGTGCATTTTTTCAGTTTGGTATGTCAGTTGGTTTTAGTGGCATACATAAAACTATAAAATGCACATTTTTACGTTTACGATTTATTACGCAAAAACTATGAGATATACGAATATTTCCTAAGAGGAAGATTTAGTCACAATTTATGTCTAAAATAAGAAAAAATATCTCATAGAAATATAAAAATAAAAAAATGACGTTGAAAACTGATGTATACCGCACCCTTAACAAAGGCTATAGATGACTCCTCTTCTAGCGTCTGTCATTGTACCAATTTATATGGCACCGTCTCTAGTGACCTCGCTGTCGACATGACGTAAAGCTAACTTACATTACCTTAATTGTTGTGATTAAAACAGTATCGTTCTATGATGCACAAATAAGTGGCGGATACCCACTTGCATAGTTGTTTATCTTCGCGCGCGCATTTAAGAAGAAATGTTGATATTCGCTAGTCGACGCCTGTGCACTAGTGATGGGAAACTAATATATTAATATTAACATTGCTCGCTAACTACTTTGTCATATCCAATAAATAATTTTTAAAAACTAAGTACACTTTTTTTTTGTTATATTATTTTACCTCTGTTGGTATTAGTTTATCTCCAAACATCTGCCTGAAACTGATAGCTTGTTATAAGATCAAAAGAAGTAAGTTTCCCGATCGTTAATTCTGAGCACGGCGAAGAAAGAGAGTGCAAGTACGTGGAAACAGCTTTAGGCCTCACATGAACATTCCTGAATTGAAATCTGTCAGCCACTCACTGTGGAAGTTTTAATACAAAATTAATATTTTTAAAGTAATTTCGTAAATATTGTAAAACAAAAAGTCTTAACTGAAAATATTAGTATGTGCCTTGGTGAAGTACTCAATATAACTTTAATACTATAACAGTTTTTTTACTACTGTATGGAGCAATGTTCATGTTTGTTGAGTATTCGGTTCATTAAGAGGGGTTTACACTCCAACGAGATCAGGTTAACTCTTTTACTGTACGTGAGTATTCAGTGTTTGCCTCCTTAACCGGCCGAACAGATGCAACGAAATTAAGTAGTAAGTATTTTATGAGTATGCACGTCGAGAATTGAGTTTTTTTTTAAAAGAAATCGCACAATAGCATAGATTATAATGGCTGTCCAGAAACTGTCGTTTATTAAGCACACAATGCAAATCCTGGGCTAAATTTTAGTTGAAAATGTTATTGGCAAAATGTTGTACGACGAAATTTTTCACGCTCAATATGACGACACAGGGGAGTTATTCCCCTCTTACGCTACACGTCCAGGTATTATTTTATGTATATTACGTAGAGTATACGTAGACTCAAGTTTGTACTGCTCGGGATTTGAGCCTGCATCTATAATATACAGGTCAGAACAGTAGTAGTAAGACATGCAAGATTTATGTGGAGCGCATGGCCGGACTTACCCCGTTCTACGTTACCACATTATGCACATAAATGTCACCGTACCTACACGATTTTTCCACTAACATCTTCATCTCTAGTTCAGCCCAGGATTCGCGTAGTGTGCTTGCTATGCGGCAAGTTCTGGACATCCTGTATGTTGGGTCCATTGCCACTGAACGTCACTCTGCTCAGCGAGGGATTTGTTCAACTTTGAGTGTGTAGGTACTTTACGAAATCTTATGTTCTTAACTTGGTTCGCTTCTAAGACCTGTCAAGAACCACCTCCTCCCGAAAATGCACTGTAAGCGAAGTCTTTGCCTTAGAGTCCCTTTCGCAAATCATGTGGTATGGTACCGCCAGCAAATTATGCCGCATTCATTAATTACTACAAAATACATGCCCTCGTTCTTATGCGCATACTGTTACATCTTCAGCTTGAACTGTTCCATCATATTTTTCACAGTCGGCGTAACCTATTACTAACAGTTTTCCAATGAATACCCTAGTAATATAGTAAGGTACCTGTACCGAATATAGCCCGCTTAAGGTTCACAATTCATGTGTGCCTAAGTCATTAATTACATTGATAATATAACACATGGATGATGTAAGACAAATATTTATGGATGGTGTACGTTCATACTGGAAACTAGTGGGTATCGATCCCACATCGATCTCGGCATTACAACACAATGGCGACTAGTGTGCCATATTGAGAACTGGGCCTTATTCTGTACACATACCTTACTCAGAGAGGTTGGACACATACAATGGATATTCGAAACTAGGAGACAAGCATCTGATACTGGTGAAATCATGTGAGCATAAATTTTGAACTCGACGATTATATTTACTGCCTTTTCCCTTTATTGTTTCTCAATTATTCTCAAATAGTTTTGAAATTTTCTGATTTCCTTTATTACCCACAATGTTTTCCGATTCACCCTTCGAGCTAACTTAAATTTACACTACCCGTTATGAGAATCTACTCTGGGTTATCTTCTGTGGCGAAGCGTGAAGTGTTCGAGGGCAAACGGTGATTAGCAGTGACTATACAGAACTCTCAGTTGCCTGTGTAATCATTTTACTGGTAGAGGCAGGTACATTCCTCAGCCAGTAGCATGTAAGACACGAGGAACTAGTTCTCAGTAATACACCTGGGTCTCAGCAACACAACTGTCACCTGCTCGAAGTATATAGTCTACTCTCATACTGCTTGTCTTGGAACACGTCCACGCTTCTACACTGGCACTGGTTGCTCAAAACGGCTGGAAAACTCACTTTTCTTGCGCATGTAATTGCGTATGGTTATGAGCAACCATCCCGTATTTGTGTTTTCATTTGAACGTCAATATTTATTTATTTTTTAAAAATACAAACTTGTTAATGTTTGTTTATATTATTGTGTTAACATAATGCTTCCATGAATTCAGAAGTTTACGATTGACCCGAGCTTCACACCTCATTCATAGATATCTGAAAATTAAATTTTCACGAAAAATTACAAAGATAACTCCAATAAAACATTCAAAATAATCGGTTTCATTAACTGGCAGCTTTGATGTCTGGTTTTTGGAATTTAAAGTTACTTTGGTGAGGAGGACGATACAACCGGCACCTTGAAGTCAGTGAGTTTACAAATAGTTAATTTTACTTATTATAAAATAAAAAACACTATTTGATTATTGCATTGTTTTACTGTTCAACTATCACCACTTCTCCCCAGCTCACACACAATCAACACACACAAACACACCAGTAGCGTATCGTGATCGTGTTCCAAGGCATGCAATATAAGCTCCGACTATACACTTTGAGCATGTCAACTCAATGTGCATACCTATCATATCCAATAAATAGATATGATGGTATATTGCGGAAATGTTTTGGGCTAACATACCCTTGAAAACGCTGTAGTTTCTTGCGACATGAATGATTGGCAGATGTACGTCTGACACAACGTAGCTGTCTCCAGACCAATAGCAAGAATCAAACATTACAATAGTTGGATTATTATTGGCTCAGTCAAATAGGGTAACAGCTCCAAGTTCTAGCGAAAGCCAGTAATCTTTTCATAATCTGAACGTATGTTGGAACCCAGCAAACAGTCAAGTTTTCTCGCGACAAACTATCACCTCTACCAATAAACATGTGTGTAGACAAAGGAATGTTAAAGGAAAATACGTAACTTGCCTCTTGTAATCTGCTGGAAGAAAGTGTGTACCTGCCCCCACGCGTCTATTGTTCCCACAGAAAACTTAATGTCACTGAGTATCGCAGCATTCCTTGGAACACGACCACGATACGCCATTGAAACCAACAACCAAACACGACCACAAGCAGACATATTCCTACACACAAACAAACAACACACACCGACAGCCAAACAACAACACAAACACACACATCTAAGTATATAATATACAACATATATTAATTACTAAGTTTTATATGTCCGCGGTGGACGAATGGTCAGACCAATCGCCTCCCACCAAGGTGATCCGGGTTCGATTCCCGGCGGGGTCGGTCCCGCATGTGGAAATCGTGCCGGACGATGCCGCTGATCAGCAGGTTTTCTCGGTGATCTCCCGTTTCCCCTGCTCCTTCAATCCGGTGCTGCTCCATACTCACGTAATGTTACCCTTCACCAGCGCTTAAGACCTCGAAGCTTAGCGCTGACCAAAATCTCTTACTCACTAAGTTTTATACACACTGCCGTATAGATTTTCGATCATTCATTTACCTTTTCTTTTACAAAATTGAGCATCGTTTTTAAAAGAAACTTTAATAAGTGCAATAAATAATTTTCAGTACAGACGAAGGGGAGCAAAGGGGGAGAGTGGTCAAAACTCTCGCATCCCACATGTAATGTTATTGAAACTGTTAATCAGAGGGATTATAATATTGCTGCGTTACCATTTACATGCCATGAAGTTTGTTTTACGGTTTTTGTAACATTTTTTCAGTTACGACTACACAGTAAATGTCTGAAAAATAACAACACTCTTTCATAATTTTTTGAACCGTTTTGTTATGCGATTCAAATATTTAATGTGAAAACAGTATTGATTTACCAATTAACGTAATTTTTGTGATCTATTACCATTTTATTGCAAAGTATGGGTTAATAATTTATATTCATATCACAAGACATACAAAGAGACAATTTAATTGTGATTAAATGCGAAATATATAGGTTATTTGCTGCAGATACGTAAGCTGCTCCGATCAACTATTTCGCTACATTGAACTCTGAACTTTAACGCTTTATTCATGTCACACAGCACCCAGTGTACATATTAAACACCTGTGAACGTACAAATTAAATGATAAACAGAGAAGCACGTGTCAACAGAAAATAATTGGGAACGAGGATAAACAATATTAATTTAACGCAGAAAATACAAAATATCTAAAACAATATATTATCTGCACCGAAAATACTCGTCATTATAAAAAGTTTACTCTTAGCCCTCTAGGGTCAGAATATGATATTTTTAATACCCAAAGGATAGCGCGTATATGTTTTCATCATCATAAATTTAATCAGAGCAACATAATTTGAAAAACATAAAAATCACCCTACTTAAATCTTTTTGAGCTCTGTCGGTTGAATGATTGGTTTTAGGGCATGCCTGTTTGGCGATACAGTTAATGTGAAGTGTAAAAATTACATTTTTACAATATAACGATTTCAAATTATATATCTAGTTTATATATGTTGTCTATCTGTGTGTAACATATGCTTTCCTATATCACTTATTCCGATTGTTATAAAAATTTGTGAGATGAAAGGACTGCGCCGTCGAAGGTTTCTGACAAAAAATGTGTATTTAAGGAAGCATGGGAGTAGGAACAAAAGGTGTCAGGGGGCAAATGGGAAGTTTCAAAAATTTTACTTCACATTTTTTTAATTAAAAGAAAATCACATTAATTAACTACCTGAAATTATGTGATCAGTATTAATATCATTATTTACATGAAATTTTAAGAAACGTTTTTATCAAAAAGTTTGTTGAAAAAATACAATTAAATATTTTTACGAATTACTATAGATAATTTGAGTACTATGACTGAAAATAAAAAAAAACTCAAAGAGGCATCAAAATGAAAACCCTGCAAATGAATTTGTGAGCAATAGCCGTTACGTAATAAAATTTGAAAATTCAGAAGCCAATTAATTCTATCAGTTTTATGGCTGGGGTCTAAAAAGTAACAAATAAGTACATTAATTGTTGAAACAAATTCATTAATCAAAATGCTAAGCTATCTGTTATGAATTGACTGCCTCAGTAGCATAACGAAGAGTAAATGATATCTCGTTTTCATATTCAAACATCAGCGACGTTTATCAAGTAATATTGAAAATGGCATTTATTATTGAGATGCATTTGGGGTACAAACAAAAAATACCCTCGTTGTAATATTCTTTTAACTTTTTCTTGTCAAGCGTTTCTAGTAACAATCGGAACATAAACAACAAATTTTAAGTTCAGGAGGATACGGTCCTGAGTGTGATTCGGACCATTTAATCATAGAGAATGCTAAACATCGCCCATTTCTGAAAATAATTAGCCAAGTGATTGAGCTCAGTTGATGAGAATTACCACAGCCATTCAGCATGATAGAGACGAGGAGGGAGGTTTTCTTTACTTTGGTAAGCTTTCCTAAACTACAGGCCCACTGCCTTGTAGACATCAAATTTAACAGTAAATTCTCGGCAATCTATACAGTGGTCCTCACACATTAAAATAAATAGTGGCCACGACGGCCAAGTTGCTAGACCACCCACATCCCTCCAAGGCAATCCGGGAGTGATCCCCGGAGGGGTTGGTATCGTGCCGGGCGATTTCGCTGATCGGCGGGTTTTCTCGGAGATCTCCCGTTTCCCCCGCCTCTCTCATTCCGGCGCCTCTCCATTGTATTGCCTCATCTCAAGTCGTTCTCCAAACTGAGCGAGGGCACCCAGTCGTAAATCTATAGTTCGAGGTGTGATAGCCTGCTCCTCGGGCACCTTCCCCGTACTATATTTATTTTATTTAATTATTAAATCACTGACATGCTTTAATTCGACGCTGATTTAAAAAGAAACAAACCGTTAAATATACTGGATAGTAAAGGAATAGTACAAGTAAACTCTTTCCTAAAACTCTGTACATACTAAACGAATCGTCTGTCGTAATGATCTGAGATCACGATTCTTCTAATACACCGAGAATGACAGGAATTTGCTATGTGATGACGTTTCTGACATTGCTCCAGATGTAATTCAGCCCAGTTGACAAGTGAAATGCTTACAAAGGATGACAAGAGAATACTTTGAAGCAACAAAATAAAACTATGAATGTCATGTTTTGCGTTGTGTTTTGTTATTATTTTACTTTTTAATGACTAAAAGAAGGAAGCGATAAAACTTATTTCATTCAATGTACAGCTTGTGGTTACTACAGAAATAAAATTACCAGGCAGTTAATAAGTAGCGAGTGTGAGGTACACAAAAATAGAGACTTATATTTTGGGGAAACCAGGTAATTGCATGCAATTGTGGAAATCTTCGTTCAGTTCAATTTTTTACATTATTCAGAACTTATACTGTAGACGGAATACAATTTTGATAGTATATTTTGAGGTTAATTTATAATCTCATTCTGTATATTGTATTTAAAGGTGTTTATTAAAAAAATATGTTAGTAGAAGACTTAAAACTGCTCTTCTGTATAATTATTTGGGCATAGGTAAGTTATTTCGCTCAACACAAGCCAAATATTCTAAGAGTAGGCAGCGCAGTATCATGAAATTTCAGGTAACTGCTGTATCGAAGACACTTGGAAAACGCTTGAAGCGAGTCAATTTGCACCATTCCGGGTGTAAAGGCCGCCGAGCTCTGTGACTGACCAAGCAGCAAGAGCCCGCCACAGTCAAACTGCTTTCGCTGGGTGTAAAAAACAACAGCGCACTGTGTCGGCCATCGACCAGCGACCACACGCGAGTGTACGCAGGTTCGCACACACGCAGGCTCAGTTCAAACACCGCCACAAAGGGTCGCGGGCTAGCTGCGATGGTCCTGATGCCCGGGCAAAAGGAAGCTGGTGCTAACTACAAGCCAGAGGAAACTGAGCAAGCAGCATATCCAGTACTTCGCACGGTATATATGTAACGGAAAATTTAAGGTGGCTCCCTACATGCGCTTCAGATGCGTTGCAGCGAGTTACGACTATTCTGTTATTGACGAATCTATTTAACGTGCATTAAATTTTTATATCTACGAAAATAACACACACTTCAAACTATTGTCGCTATAGTTTTAAAAATTCGGTACGTTTATTAAAACAACATTTTTGGGCCCCTCAAAATGGCTCAAAATGGCTTTTCGAGTCTGCCGTATCTGGAAAAATTACATCCGGATTCGAAAAAATACAACTATAGAAACAAGCGTTAGACTTTGAACTATGCTACTCACAAATAAAATAATATGGTCACTGCTTAAAGTCTCGTAGGAACAAGGATAATAGAGCACTACACGCCCTGCTGCGTGGCTCGCGCGGACAGGCGATAATGTATTACATACGTCGATAAACGGCAACCTTACCGCTCCTGCCTCTCACACACAAATACAGCCTAACTAGGGAAGCCCCTTAAGAGGAAAATTCCTTTGAAATTGTGTTTCAGTTAAACTTCTCCATAACATAAATATTTTATTTATTTAACTTTTAATTATTAACAACAAGTGTATTACAGTAGTTTGTGAACAGAACAACAGATCCACTTAAGCATAAATGCTTGATATGGAAAATTCTATGTAAGGTGAAGGTAATCTAGGAATTCAGACACATATTACAACAATGTGAAAAGTCAAGCACATCACAGTACATAAATGTGATCTTTGAACGATTATTGCAGTGGGTTCGAATTATGAACATAAAAGTTTTTTTTTTTTGGACATACGCCATTGCTGGCGAATGTTCCCGTATTGTAGAAAATAACACACACAAAAAAACGAAGAAGAACCAGTAAGCTGTAGTCAACGGACATAAAATTTACAGATAATTTCTGAAGGAATTTAGTCACATCCCATAATACGACAAAAGGACAAGAACAGATATAAACTACACAAAATTTGTTCCTAAGTGGAATATAGTCGACTAGAAAAGGACGACAAAAAAAAAAAAAGACAGACGAAAAAAAAGTTAAAAAAAAAAACATTTTACTGGCTTTTTCTTATCTTTTTTGTTTTATGTGAGATTATCTGCAATACGGCAACATTCGCCCACTAAGGCGAACTTATGTGTTCATAGTTCATAGATGGTTAGCACTTAGTAAAACTGTTCTTCTATTTGCTTATTATAATATTATCATAATCACCATTGAACCAGTGGTTATTGACCTCCTGAAATATAAGTAATGTATAAACACCCTATTTAAAAAGAAACTCAAATAGGAAATAGAGAGTATGTTAACAATTATTTTAAGATCAAATTTGAAAGGTGTTATCCATCACTAGAGTATGTGTCAATTGATACATATGTTTAAACTAGTCTCCATCTTTGAATCAGTTCTAAAAAATGCATTTTAGTTGAATTTCCTGTTGTCATAAATTTTGACTGCATGTAGGATACTCCCTCTTAACATGTTACAGACGATTGAAAAAAATCCAAGGTTACACAAACTTTTATTTTGAATAAAACCTGCACGAGCAACAACGCAACTCATAGAAAATCATTTACGAGGAAAAGGGAATAAAAAGCCTATTTTTTTCATTTAGTTACAAAAACGTTGTGATGGTTTGATAGGCAGTAGAAGCGAACTGGAATCGGCAACTTCGCCTTCACAGTGTCTATGAGAGAATATTTATGTTATGCTATGGAGAAATATACCCTAAAGCTACTTGGGAATGATATCTTAAAGTATTTATGGTTTCAGTTCTTCACGTGTACTGATAGTTTCCGTCAATACAAGTATGCTATAATAAAGTTCATTTTTCGTGCAGATATCCAAGAACGTGTCGTTGGCTTAGGAAGTGTTTTACTGCAAATAATTTGTTAAGTCCGTTCATTTTTATATTGCGACAACATATATAGTTGCAAGTTTCTATATTTTCCCGCCAAAAGACTATTTTGTATATAGGCCTACAGTTCTAATTTTACTCATAGATAGGGACGGGAAGTTTTGCTGAAAAGATTTTTGCCCCACTTTGTTTCAGCGCCTTACGTGCACACCTGCAGCTCAACTTCATGGCTATTGATAGAGTGTATTTTTTGCAGAGTTGTTATTCATTCGACTGTGCCAATCAGTTTACGGATAACTGCCACACATCACGTGTGTGATTTTCGAGTTTAACCTCACGACGCTAGGTGTTACCGCATCCAATCACTGACCACAAAGCCGAGATACAGGTGCGCACGTAAGGCACTGAAACAAAGTGGTGCAAACATCTTTGTGCGAAATTTCCTATCTCTACACATGGAAAACATGTGCGACAGCACATTACGGCAAAAAAGTTGTGTAAAATACGAGAATGTTCATCTATAATTTTACGGTAGGTAGAGAGTATAAATACTGTTTTCCCTGGTATTGTATGGATATCGATAACACTTAAAAACATAGTAATTTTATTCAAGGCTATTTTATACATTAAAAAAAAACCTCAAATTGATAACTGGAATTCGAGTGAGTAAATCTTCCATACAAGTTGAGCTAAGCTATAAGTTACTGCCAAGACTTATGACAACTTTCAACAAGTATTTGCCTTCTGAGGTATTTTAGGTAGTTTATCTAGAACCTGTGTTTACAAACATGATACATAAACAAAATATAACATAACAATAATATTTTTATTTTCAAAGCTGCAAAACTTTTTAGTATCCCAAGTATACGAAGTTGTCTGTACGTGAAGGGAAGTAACGCTCAGATGTCATTACATATTTGGGACTTCTTTGAAAAAAAAAAATATGTACATTCTTGGACACAAAAAGTGGGACAATGAAATAATCGAAGTCCACATCGGCAATCATCGGCTGTGTGCAAGCGGGAGCCTGGCATCTAGGCAACCTGAAAACAATGAATACCAGCGCGCTCTAACTGCTCTGGGCATAGGTCGTGTTGTAGGATTGGAGCATCGCCCGTTCACACCTTCCTCAAGCGACCAGGCACTGTATATTGGCTGAACCAGTGCGGCGCACAAATCATTTAGTTAATGCAAAAGTGACACATGTTAATTTATATTACTCAAACATGAAGGTAGAAAACGTATTTGTAAAACACAGTAACGAAGTTACAAAAATGCACAAATTTTCCAATAACCAGATAAAAACCGTTACCTATATTGTATCAAAATGTTAATATTCAGTGCACGCGTATTCTCATTCTCACACTGCGAGCTGAAACTAATGTATATTGTAACAATATGCTAATATTTAACTGGCAGTCACGTTATGGTCTGACTTACTCGCTTACCCAGTGAGTTTTACCGGGATACTTCTATCCCTCTTTGGCAGTCCACTGCTGATCCATTGTGACTTACCTTTACATCTGTTAAGCACGAATAAAACGTGTAACACCATCATTGTACTGATTAATTACATTAAAAACCTTCAGAAACAACCATATAACAAGTATTTCAGACACTAATCAAGCGGTAAACTTGATCCTGATTACAGAATAATGTTGTGAGTTGTTGGTCCAAGTAGTCGCAAACGGCCACTTTCACCCCGTTTGACAGATACAGTTGTCATTCTCCCGTGCGAAACTACTGCACACGTGGTTCAGTCCATGGATCCTAACGTAGATTGTTACCATCAAAGCCTACTTAGTAGCCACGGTTCACCTAAATTAAATGTTGTCACAGCATCATTGTCAGAAGAACGTGACGCAAGGATAATACATTTCCTTATATTTTCTTGTTCAGTAGGTAATACCTAACTAGAAAGTTCTGAATGACAAGCGATTAACGTATTTATTATTAACATATATTACGTAGTGCAAGCTTATATGAAGTGTAAAGTTATTAAAACGTTTTATGTTGCTGTTCCCTACGTTACTGTATGCAATCCCATATTTAACAACTGTCATCTGTAATGTATGAACGCACAACTTGCTAAATATTACTGTCAACTATGTAGCATAACGTTTCACAACGACGTGTTAGTGAACAAGTGAAATTTTAAACATTTATATTTCAATGTTCAAATTGCGTAAACGTGAAAATTTCTCAAACTCAGTAATACAAGCAATTAAACTAACGTTGACAAAATATTACTCTGTATTATCGTGATAGTTAAAATATCTACAGCTTCTACCAAAAGTTCAAGAACACCATTATATTTTGGCCATATAATTAATCCTACATTACTTGATTACTAATGTCACATGGACATCTGCTTCAGGCTATGCTCATAGTTTAATTTGCAGAAAAAAAGGACAGTTTGTTAAAAATTATTCCTTTCTCCTTTTTTTTAATAATTTTAAAATACTAGTATATTATTACGCTTACTTTTGTAGAACAAAACTAACTAGAGAGTTATTCTGTGATTATAAATTTTTTACGGTTTTATGTTTCTGCCCAAAAATTATGATAAATATC
>PNEQ01110444.1:75775-127540 GCA_003012365.1 Medauroidea extradentata
CTTTGTGTCAGTGACTTGTGTGCACGTCTGCAGACTTGCTTCACGGTCAGAGATTGGATGTTTTGACATTCGTGTGTCGTGGGGTTTTACACGCAAATCACAGACGTGTGGTGTTACAGTAACCTTCTTGTGATTGGTACAGTCAAATGAGAAACGTCACAGTTCAAAGGCACGCTGCCAATATATGTGAAGCAGAACTTCAGACGTGCACATAAGGCACTGGAACAAAGTGGGGCAAAATTCTTTTCGCGAAAAGTTCATGTCTCTAAATATCATCCATTGTTTTATTTTTTTTACATCTTCGGAAATTCATTAAGGTGTAAAAATGTATGTTACTTTAAAAGAACGAAAAAGAAGGATAATTTTTGAACAAACTCTCCTATTTTCAATTTTGTTTTTACAAAATTTACTCTGAACATAGCCTGAAACAGTTATCCATGTAAAATTAATAATAAGATCCCGTAGGATTAATTATAAGGCCAAAAAATTTTGTTAGTTAAATATAATGGTCTCCTTAAACTTTTGATTGATTTTGTGTCAGCGCCTCACGTTCACAACTGTAGCTCTGCTTCGTGGCTATTGGCAGAGTGTATTTGAGCAGAGGCGTGGCTCATTTGACTGTGCCAATCAGAATTAGGTTACTGCTACACCGAACGTATATGATTTGCGAGTAGATTCCCAAGATTTTGAGAGTTAAAAACAACCAATCACTGACCACGAAGCAGAGCTGCAGATGTGCACCAGAGGCATTGAAAATAAATGTTACATTATTCTCTTTACCAAAAATCGCTGGGTCTAGCCATAATCTCTAATTACAACTATTTCAATAGGAAAATTTTCAGCCATGTTCGACTAAAATTAGAGTATACTGGGAAGGTAATGAGTGGTAAGAGGGAGGGAGGTACATACTCGACGAAGGCAATCAGAAGGGCGGAGCGAGGAGTGAAGCTGACAGAACTGGCCTCGACTAGCGCCAAGCTGAGCAAACAGCTCGGAATGACAACAAACAGTGCGCTGTGCCGGTGCGTACAGCGTGTTGCACGGCAAACATGCTAGAACTGCGACCTCCCTTTCCACCTAGCATGGTCTGATTGTGTACCGTCACTACAGTGGCCTGCAAGCCCACCGCCCGTGCTTTTGTGCCCAGGCTTTCAAACACCCGCCGACACCTGCTGCGAAGCCATTCACTCGTCACACGTCACTTTACACTCAACTTTTTTGACTAGAGCGGAAATAATAGTTTCACGTTACTTCATGGTTAGAGATGGTGGAAAATCGAGATAATATTTGCCAGCGTGTTTTCAAAACAATGCAGCGTTGTGTGCTTTGTATGTTAGCACGGTAGTTATGTGGCACGGTCTAGTAGCTATTTACAGACGAATCACATTCAGTTGTACTGCACTGTAATAAACATTGGCCCAGTCAAATAGTGACCGTCAGCCAATAATGAAAGAAGGGAGAGAGGATAACACGTGGGCGTGATCACGTTAGTGTCAAATGCTCCATCGGACAATGCCAGCAGTCGTATAAAATAAAATTCATATCGCACGTAGCTGCCAACAACAGCTGCAACGACTTTCACAGGCACAATCCCACCCACACGCTACGCAGTATACGTAGAGATGGAAAAATTTCGCTGGTTCACTGACCTGTAGACTAGCCTCCAAGAATATCTGCTGAAGCAAACAACAGCTTCTCATTGGCTGATCGCTGACTCAGTAATACCACATAATGGACCATTCTTAGAAGTACGAGTATTTCGCGTACTCATCTGGCAGCAGCCTAGTCTTGTCAGTACTATACCTGCACTGGCCGAAGTCGAATATCCATTGGCTTCTAACCGTACAAGTTGGTATAACGTGCTTAATTTCTTATTTATCACTGACTTGGAGTCGTCAAAGGTGTGTTAAAAGAACTGTTGTCTAACCATATAATGAGCAGGGAAGTATACGTAGAGACATGCAAAATTCGCGTTATTTTCCGACAGCTGACTAGACTCCAAGTGACTATAGGCTGGTTCGACGTCTCCCGCTGGCCGATATTGTCGTGACTTGCCGCGGAGAACTCTTACACGGTAGAGAGGCCAATCAATCTCTGTAAAGACGAAACACACGTAAATGACAACACGTAAGTTCGTTGCCGATTGAATCGCATATGTATAGGAAAGTAAAGTTTAGTATGCTACCAAATGATAACGCGAATTTCACATGTCTCTAGTATACGCTATGGCCGTCCAACCCGACCTAGAATCAATACGCGAAATATTCGTGCCTCTAGTCATCATTAGAGCCACGATTTTTGTGGCGAAAATATTCTTGCACCATTCGGTTTGAATGCCTTATGTGCACATCTGCAGCTCTGGTTGAAGGTCACTGATTGGATGTTTTAACTCTCACATCTCTTGGAGATCTACTGGCCAATCACAAACGTATGAAGTCACAATAATCTTATCATGATTGGTGCACGCAAGTGGGCTTTGCGTCTCGGCGACAGCGAGGTCATTAGAGACGGCGAGACACAACTTGGTATAATGACAGGAACTAGGAGAGGAGTCGGTCATGTCCTAGGATAATGAACCATCCCAGCATTCACCTAGAACGATTTCGGGAAACCATGGAGAACTGAAATCAGGATGGCCGGAGATGGGGATCGAACCCACATCCTCCAGAATGCGAGTCCAACATGTTAACCTTTGCGCCAACTCGCTCGATTTATTTTGATTGATGCAGTCAAATGAGAGACGTGTCTGAACAAACACACGCGGCCAGTAATAATGAAGCAGAGCTGCAGATGTGCACGTAAGGTATTGAAACAAAATGGTTTAAAACTTTCTTCGCTACAAAATCGTGGCTCTACACATAGTGGCTTTAGCTGCTGTTTTATTGTTTGCCCAGCGCCTTCCATGAGAGGTCAAATAAGTCAAGGCCCATTAGCTAGAGACAGGAACAATTTGCGGGTTCTTAGACCATTGGCTAGCCAGGACTACTCACGCAGACATTATCTGCTCACTGGCTACTCGATGACGCAGTGATGTGGGTCTGCATTTAGTTGCTTCTGTACTATTGGCTAAGCCACTTCCAAGAAGGTCAAATAAATCACGGGCCAATTGCGAAAGTGGCACGAACCTACAGTTGCTGGAATTATAGCTTGGGGCCAAAAGAAACGCGAATTTTTCATGTCTCTACCAATAGCGCCAGCCACACGAACTTAAGGCTCGGTTTCAGTTGCCATATTGAATTTTAAAAATCTTCGCTTTTTTGAAATTCTAATAGAGAGAAATGCTAAATGCTAAATATGCAACTATATCGCAAATTCTGTTCACTTTGTGCTACAGTACATACATTGCGATTTAGCTGTTAACTTATAATTACGTCGCAATCAGTGGAGATAATTTTTTTAAATTCAAAATTTGCCCGACTGATTGCGACCTAACTATACACTACTAGGTCAGTTGTCGTTCTTATTCTGTAGTACATAGTAAACAGAACTGGCGGCATAATCACGTGTTTAACATTTTTCTTATCGGAATTTCAAAAAGCGAAAAGTAATACAATTCAATATGGCGACTGAAACCGAACCTTATCCGATGTTTGAGTTCTACCTTGTGTCCACAAGAAAACGCGAATTTGCCATGTTCCTAACCCCACATCGTATTGTACTGTGAGCTGTAGTGCTGAAAAAAATGAGTTTCACAATAAATGAGCTTCAAAATGTGCCATTAGTGCAAAGCATATCCTTTACGTCTTTAGTTAAGATAATGAAGTGCATAAAACTTTGGTGGTGCTCCCGGATGGCAAAATATATGAAGTTATATCACCAAAATTTTTAAGAGTCTGGGAAAGGATGTAATTTGAAAATATTTAGGCTTAAAAATAATCTATCAACTAGATGGGTGATCAGAGCAAGAAATTCTGTAACAACAATATTAGTAATCTATAATCAGTAAAGATGATGGTTAGAGATGATGGTTTATCGCGGGAAAACTTGACTGTTGGCTGGATTTCAACGCGTGTTCAGCTTATTAAAATATTACTGGTGTTCGCTTGTATGTAGATCTGTTGCCCTATTTGACTGAGCCGATAAGACACCCGATATTGCAATATTAAATGCCTATTATTGGTCTGCAGAGAGCTACGTTGTGTCAGGCATATATCACCGAAGCACACATGTCACAAGAAACTATAGTGTTTTGAAGTGTATGTTGGCACGAAACATTTTCGCGATGTACAATCATCTCTAATAATCGGGCAAGTTTAGGAAATTAGAAGGGTTACGTAACGAAAATTATATTTGTAACGCTCAAAAATGTTATTAATTTTATTTAATTTATACATTACCAGCAGTGCGCCAGCGGCTTTCTCGTGTGTGTTTCTCATAGCAGATAACATTTAGCTACTTTATGCGCCACATAACGTCGAAGTTATTCATGAAAACTAATTTAAAATGTAACATTAATTTCATGGGCTCGTAGAGGTTGTACAACAACACGTCTCGGAAGAACTGTGGAATGAAATTCTTGTATAATTTATTTCTCGCTGGTCGTATTTGCTTTCCGTATCGTCTGCCTTGAAAGTTTACGAACTAAGTTTCTTCTTAATTATTTAGTTATCTTATAAAATAAAAAACTTGCATTAATTTTTTTAGGTAAGCATAATTTTATCGCAAACAACACATCATTATCTCTACTGGTTGTATCACCGGCTGACAGAAAATAAATTAGATGCCTTTTCACCCCTTATGGTGTCACATCTTAAATATTTTGTACACATTTATTTAAAATCATGGGTCACTCCTGTATAGAACTGAGAGCTCAAATTTTGACAAATATTAAAACCTTTTTACGGCCGAATTCGGGAAATATATTTTAATGGTATTTGGGACATTTACAAAAGCGTCAATCTAAAGTAAAGAGTACTTCGATATCTCGATTGGTTCGATATATATGGAGAAAAAGTCGAAAACACATTTCACGTATTTTCATCCCCTTAATTAATGAATTTCAAAACATCTTGGAGTCCTGTCATAGACATTTGTATACGTAACCAATTGAAGTAAAAATTACGATGATAGTCAATTGTATTTCAGTGGTATAGACGATTAATACAAACACATTTTGCCCTTTTTATACTGATTGGGGGTCGAATTTCAGAAAATCGTAGAACTCCTTTTTGGGTATTTACGTCAGCAACATTTTGAAGTGAATACAAACTCTCTATCCAGAAGTATTCTATTGATATCGATAATTAATCGGAATGGTCTTTTACTCCCTTAAATGTTGAATTTAGAGAAATCTTTAATTGGCTAACATGCATTTTTATTTGTGTCCTATTAAAGTAAAAATCACGATAATAGGCCATCGGATTCGAGCTCTATCGACGTTTCTTCGGAAATAAATTTCACCCCTTTTCAGCTCTTTAGAGGTCGCATACGACTTTAGGGGAAGTCATACGAAAAATTTCACGATTCTATGTTCAGTGGTTTGGGCTGCAGTTTGATATGTCAGTCAGTGTTCTCTTATATGTGTATATATATATATATATATATATATATATATATATATATATATATATACCATGTTGTTTCTAGAAATAATGGCAATGTTTAGGTTTAATAAGTGACGTTTTACAAGCCATCTGAAGCTAAATAAACGACACATCCATGTCCGTGCTGGGATTCAAACCCATGACTTCTCAAACAGTTGATAATTTTAAAAATTTGGTTGTAAGTTTACTTTTGTTGCATTGGCATTGGTACTCTTACACCCCTCGAATTTTTCAGGTATATATATATTGTACCACACATGCTAAATGCACTCATAAAAAAAATCTCACAGAACTACGTTTTGCTTCGGTAATAACTAAAACTGGTCGAAGTATTTACTTTTAGCATAATTTTCTTTCAGGATCATTGTTTTTATTATAACGAAAGCAGTTAGCCATTACAGAACAATTATAAGTGGAAATAAGTTTGGAGTATTAAGAACAATGTAAAAACTTATAAAATGTTAAAATATACACTGAGACAGCAGGGGTTGCTCGTAAGCAGACAAGTACAATAGAGAATACACACACGATAACAGTTAAAAACAATTTGCACTTAAAAAAAAATTCTTGGAAAAATAGTTTACAAAATATTTTCGTAAATTTTCCAGTAGATTGTAAACTTTATAGAAAATGCGTGAAAATATAAAAATATGTCTGTGTATTTACAAACATTTAGTATACTTATAATCAACTTTTGTATATTTACAACTAAATTATTGTACACTGCACAACTGTTAAAGTAACACAGTTGTTTTGGCAACAAGTTTTCAAGAATTATTTTTGTAAAAGTATAAAAATTTTGTAAAATACGACCGGCCTTCGATGATTATTTTGTTTTACATCCAACAATTTGGTAATAAAAATATATATTCAGCCCCCTCAGGTATCTGGTTAATTTAGGCCGCTTTAATTACCTGAGACATTCTTGTTACAGTGCCTAGAGTGATAAATGTTTTGACATAAGTTTACAAGTTTTTTCTGGTAAAAGTAAGATATTTTTTTTTAATCTTCAGTGGCAAAACGTTACAAAAATGCCATTCTTCTGAGGAGAAGCCAGGAAAATGACAAACTGAATTTAACAACCACAGGTCTCTACAGTTTAACCACACTCACTTATCTGAAATCTACGTTAACTTCAGAGAATCACGACGACATATACAAAGTAGCACTGCACAGGAACAGAGTAAAATATGGAACAGGTGAGAAATGTCGGCTTACAAGTTATGTGAGGCGCTCTAAACATACAACTGAATACAATAAAAAAAAATTAATATTTGGAATTTTAGTGAAACACACCAATTAGGCCTACATCGACTAATAAAATAAGAGTACTTCTCATAATTTAAACGTAAATACGTGACAGTAAAACATACATTTTATACTTTGTATTTTTATTAGAATACTGGGAGCCTCATCGAGACTTCGATTGTAAGTGCACGAATTATACCAAATGGAATAGTTAGTATGAATATGGGTTTTAATATTTTCTTTAATGGAAATACAACGCAACAACCTAAATATGATGTGCAGCAAACAATATTTCTTATCATGTCGTTTGGTTCTGCAGGTAGGATTTAGAAATAATAAATAGTCTTGGCAGTTCAGAATAAAGTGATGATTTTTAGAGCCTGCTAAAAAGGTTTTATATAAGAACAAAAAAAAACTGACTTACAGGAGTGACATGATTCACACTGAATTGCAGTGTCGTAAGTTACGTCAAGACATATATAGAAACTGCACTGAACATGTTTAAACTGCATTGAACATGTTTTGTGTTAATAAACAAATTGCATAAAAATGTGAATTTTTTTCAGATGCGAGAGAGAGAGAGAGAGAGATAAAGAAATAAATCTCCGATTATGACAAAGTATCATACTGGTGCGTCGAGATATTAGTCGTTCGGGAAAAAGTGATTACTAAAAATTTAACCTTTGAAAAGAATCACTAGCCGTTACTGCATACAAGTCAACATTAACTATAGTTGCCTTAGTGCCTGTATTGGTTGGCAGTGAACTTACTCGATATAGTTCGATGCATTTTCCTATTTATATTCAACAATATTGTAAAAAATCAACCAAAATAGACATAACAGTATTTTATATAATTAATAAGCTGTTTTTGATCAAACTGCATCGATTCACGCTGACTGCACAATTGATCTTATACGCGCAAACATCAAGTGTCGTGTCCAGAGAGGTTACATATTTCCCGGCGTTAGCCGTTACGCGCGGAAAGATACGAATTGACTGAAAATAGAACTTTAGCAGGGCTTTTACGAGTGCTCACTTTATCCCGAATCGCCTATAGAAGATTTGGGATAAAGTTAGCAGCACCCTTGAAATCCTAGTTAATTTTTCTTTAAAATAAATTATAGGTTTTCTGTCAATTTTTAGTACGAAAAACGAAACCTAAGCAACAATTAAACTACACGAAAGTTAACGTGTTAAATCACAATAAATAAAATTGCTTACTTATTACTGCAGACAGTATGGTCTTAAAAATTGCTGTCATTACCGCGAACCGCGAACCGCCTACTAACCTAATAATATTTCTTTCATTCACGTGTATATTCCAGGACGAACTGTTTATCGACAGTTCATTTATAGATACAGTGTCCAAATCCTCTCTAAGATGATAATGAACCAAGGGGTTTTTGTGGAAGGAAATAACTTGGGCGGCGAAGTAAATTTCACTCTCCACACCTTTAATTAAAACCTCAAACGATAAAGTTTGCCCCCGGCAAATAAGGGCCGCGGCGGTAAGCTAGAGGGGCGGCCTTCGGTGTTGGAGGTGATGGAGACGCATCAGGGTAAACACAGGAACGCCAGCCGCTGAATCTTTATAAAAGACTTAGCAGTTTAGTGTAGCGGAGGTAAGTAAGCGGCTTAACAAGCCGCCCTGGCGCACGAATAAATCCTTCCCCACACCTTCGCCCTTCCCAGGAGTTCTTGCGCCGGCAACTCTTTGCCAAGTGCAAGGAGTTCCAATACCCGGCACATACCTCGCCTCAAGTCTTCAGGCATCCCATGTCGCACCACAGCAATAAACACGAGTACAGATGCCAACTAATTTACTTTCGCCTCTACTTAGTATATCTTGCGTTCTGATGTCGCCCATTCCAAGAACATCACTGCATACACATTCACTGATCAACACGCTGCTATCGCTACGTGGAACATTCTCCGCAAGTTCGTTCCGAGAATTAGACGCCCGACTGCGAACAGTAAACACTGGCACGACAGCCTAAGTAAGCGAGAACTTTGGCCGTAGGCTGCCTTGTTTACTGATTTCACGGGTGAGATCGGCGTATTAAAAATAGACGTTTTTGACGTCTCTGTCAGTAACGAAAATAAAGCAAATATTATGTATCAACTCACCCCCTCCTCCTCGCCAGTATAAAAGTGTTCTGCTGCTTGATTATCCTAACTCTGATAAAATTGCATTGAATGTGATAAACCTGAGACCGTTATCTTATATTAATTAATCCGTTATGTATGTATATATATTTATATATTTCACGCCTGAAACAAAATTTATAATTGTTAACATTTACTTTTAAATGTATTTCGGCTACTTAAACTTATTCATATTTTCCGCTAAAAAAAATACCTCGTACGATTTCAGCTAATAAAATATAATGGCTAAAATCCTTGCTGTTGTTTGGCGTAAGGAAAATTATTTCGTAGGAACAAGTTTGTATCCAGAACTTGAGTCATGAATTTATTTAGTGTTTTCATTCACGAATGCCTAAAATAAAGAAAGTTTTATCCTTTGAGCAAATTATTTAAGTTATTATATTTATTTATTTTTTGTTATAAGATTTCTTTGTAACTGTACACCAATGCACAACCGGGTAGGCCTACATATTTTGTTGTAGATATATTTCAATACAGTAGACCAATAACGAAAGAATACTATTATTGACTATTTGTAATAATTTTACAAGTAGTGAAAATTAAACCTCTGTATGTGGGGCTAAGCTAAATCACCAACTCACGGAACGTAGGTGACTTTAGTGACTGACACAACAGAAATAACTTATCAAATTGCAAAAGATTCTACACTATTACCTTGATTTTTCGTAAGTAAATAAACATTTCTATAGCTTCTTTATCCTTCATTCCTACGCGAGTTATCGTACGTTGGAAGCAACACCACGCAACGTATACACCCATTTAAAGTATTCTACTATCTTCCAAAACTGCTTTCAACTACTTTATTTCTTGACCTTACTGCGAAACGGAATATACTGTTTGTTGCAGTAGAAGATTTAGCTTAGTATTTATTTACCGAACACTGTACGGTACTCGCTGTTGCCACAGAGTTATAAAATAGCTTTCGAGGAAAACATGTACGAAGCTAACACTATCCATTTCCAAGAAACTAGAAGTCTCTTGGTAACCTTACGAAACAAGAATGTACTGTATTTCCTGTGTAATACGGTGAAGTTACAGGAAATAGCATCGTGCAAAGCTCTGTTTTATAAACTTCTAAAAAATCAGGGAAGTAAGGGGAATTCCTTATTGCGAATATAACAACAAGTAAGTAACGTCTAGGACTTTAAATTAATTATTTAGAGTCCTTTATTTTGCGTTTCTAAAATTATTTTGAAGTGTGATGGAAATGTGTGTTCATGTTTATAAAGTTCAACATTTTCTTTGTGATTATTTAATAGTTGATTTACTAAAAAGGAGTAATGTATTTAAGTGGGGGATTATTTTAATGTTATAACAATTTATTTAAAACTAGAATTTTGTAATATATGCGTTATATGTCATTGTTATAAAGTTAGTTTTGGTATCCTATCTAAAATTAAAAAAATCCAAGAAATTGTTCTGTGTGCAATGCAGAATTATTTGCCTTGACAGATGGTGAAAATTAAGGGACAGAAAATATGTTAAACATAGTGTACAGTAATTTTTGGAAATAACTTTTAATATGCATTTAATAAGACAAGTTAGAGTTAAACATCTTTCTTACAATATTTATTTCAATAAAATTGCTATCGTAAAAAAAACTGCAGAATTTGTTTTACAACATTTACAATCTGTTGTCAATAAAATATATTTAAAAAATATGTTTAAAAGTAACGAAATTCCACTGAATTTTTTTTCCCGTTCTAGGGCAAGGCTTTTCAGCTTAATTTATTTGAAATGTGTAAATAATTTCTTTTATCATGGACATGCCAATGAGCTCAGATTAAATGGCAGAATATATGACACAAACTGAAATGTTTTGTTGTATACGCGTCATTGCTAGCGAATGTTAAGTCGCAGAAAAGGCAGGTTACATAAATGACTAAACAGGAGAAAATAAGTAAGAAAAATTAATTATACAAAGCAAGGAAGCCAAAAAATGGCTGCAGTCAAGAAACATATAATTAATTCCAGATTAATAACGTTGTTAGTGTAATGGAAACCAATAACCGTAAAAGGAATGTCATAACATACACTGATGAAAAATGTGAGATATATTTCTCTCTGATACGTCATATAGTCAGTTATTTTTACTGTCACGTGAGGTTTTGAGGCGTAGATCCTATACGTTTACTTGTATAGATACAAAAAAAAATCTAAAATTAATTAAACGTATTCTGACGATTATGTCACACACGGCCTAGGATTCGTGTTTTCTCACAGTTTCTTTATTGATTTTAAAAGTTACGTTGGTTATGTCAGGAATTATGAATTATTTTGAATCAAAAAGAAAGCAAAGGAACTATTTACCTATACCACAGACTAAATAGTAATACAGACGTGACATGACGTGGCGGCTCATTTGATATTGGCGAACTTCGCCACTTATGAGCTGTCCGAGGTTGTTGATGCCAGCCTCGTGTATGTTTGGCTCCTGCATGTTACGGCAGGTTTCTATTGGCCTAGATGCCGGCTAGCAGAGCAGCTGCCTCACGCTGATTGGCGGTAGGCGGTTCCGCCATGTTTCTGGCCAGGAAAGCCATTTTACTGGCGTGTGTGACTGAGTTCGCTGGCCTATCGGCTATTTCACTTCTGTATTCCTAAATATTCTGTTCCTATACTGTTAGCTTCATTCTACATATTGATACGTCACATATAGGGACATGAAAAATTATCGTTTTATTTTAGAAACAATCTAGAATTCCACCAACTGTAAGTTAGTGTCACTTTGACACTAGTGTTAGTCGCTGAGCCAATAATAAAAGTTTAACTAAACGCAGGCCAATATCACTGTGTCAGCGAGCAGCTAATGAACAGATACTGTGTACCTGAGTGTACATATATCTTTGGAGGCTAGCCTACAGGTCAGGGAATCCGCGAATTTTTCCCGTCTCTAGTCATATATCAATACAGTGTAAAGGAAAAAAAAATATTTATTTCATTTGGTTTCAATACCCTATGTGTAGGGCCCGGTAGTTTTCGCGAAAAGAATTTTGCACCACTTTGTTTCAGTGTCTTACGTGAGCACCTGCAGCTCTGCTATGTGGTCAGAGATTGGATGCCGTATCACCCAGCGTGTTCAGGTTAAACCCACAAATCACAGACGTGATGTGACGCAGTTATCCGTGCACTGATTGGCACAGTCAAATGAATAATGACTATGAACAAAAACACTCTGCAAATAATCATGAAGTTGAGGTGCAGGTGTACGTAAGATACTGAAACAAAGTGGGGCAATAATCTTTTCGCGAAAATTACCGGGCCCTACCTATGTGCACGCATGCAGATCTGCTTCGTGGTAAGTGACTGGGTTTAACTGTCGCTTTTCTTTTGGATCTACATGTAAGTTATACATTATGGTGTCACAATAGCATTATTCTGATTAGTGTAGTCAAATTAGAGGTGTTTATGAATCATGCTGCCAATAATCATGATTCATGAAGCAAAGCTGCCGAAATGCATGTAAGGTATTGAAACAAAATGGGGAAAGAATACTTTCATGACAAACTCGCGGCTCTAGTAATACGATGGATCTCGCAAATTTACTGAAACTATCATTACGTACGGGATATAAGAGAGGTATGTTGGGTTTCATGTGGATATTTAAAAAACTTGCGTTTTCTGACGGTAGCCGAACCGTCAGACCATTCGCATGTGGGGATCGTGCCGAACGATGCCGTTGGTTGGCGGGTTTTATCGGTGATCTCCCGTTTCCCTCGTCTTTTCATTCCGGTACTGCTCCATACTCACCTCATGTCACCCCTCACCAGCGCTAAATACCTCGATGTTAAACGCTGACGAAAACCTCTCACTCACTCCCACGCACCTTTAGCGGGTTGGAATTAATTCTTGTGGCGTAATGTTTCACGCTTCAAACCAGGTTGCAATGCTTATATGTGGATTGTGTTAAGATTGATTAAAAATTTTGAACTATAGGATACATCGACTGACATGATAGAGGTCTACAGACTTAGCATGCGTATTTATATGTGAAGGAAAACATTTGGTTAGCAAACAACTTGTTCGTTTCTTATATACTAGAAATTCATAAGTTATGTTCGTGTCAGCTATTCTGGAATTCTCTCATATTTGCTTTCGTCAGTCAGCCGTATCTATATTTTATTCATCTTCTATTCAAAATAAGTTTTTACTTTTGCGCTCGCCTTACTATACGTATGTCTATATAGGATCATGTGCCTGTGTGTATGCGCACCTCTACCAACGTTTAAACTCGTGAGATGAATTCGACCAAACTCCAGACAAGCAAAACATATGCTTGGTGGTAGGATTTTACACCACGATACTGGCCTTTGAAGCCATTTTGATGTCGTGTGTGTCTGAGTTTGCCGTCCTACCGGCTATTTAACTTCTGTATTCCTAAACATTCTGTGACATTGTCTCGCTGTTCCACGACACCCATTTACGCCCCAGTAGACTAATCTTACACCGACACAATGTCTGCGGACTCAGCACATGTACACTCTTCTGGCATTGTTCATACAACCACTCTCATCGATATAACTATGGCCACTTCGGTCATAAGAGTGGAATGCTAATTGCCCGATTGGGAACTTTTTTGGGAGGACCTTTTATTTTTTCCCTGTTATCGGCTTAACATAACTGCAGATTATAATTATTGATTTACGTTGCACGCCGCCATAACGTTGTATCGGCCCATTCAACATAATGCGATCACTCGTGTAATGCATGTCTACCATGTAACGGCGCATTCTGTTGTTGCTTGAAAACACTGAGATCACTGGGTAGTCCAGGAGTGTTCGTCAGCAGTGACGGAACCATACCAGTGATCTGTAAATATTTCGGTATCTTCAGTGACGTACATGATAGTTTCGGAACGGTTGGCAGCGATGAACATAAGGACCGGTCTGCTACGTTATTAGGGCATGCATAAGTTCTTTTGAACACCTTAAAATATGCAGAAAATAGCTGTGGAGGAACTATGGAACAATTAGCAGTGTTCACGAATGTCACACGTAAGAATAGTGTAAAATATTTCGGGATCAGAAACTAACATATTACGAGTCCTGTCTCACAAGACTAAGAATTTATTCCGTTCATTGTTCCTGAAAATAATTTCCGTTTCTCTCTGTAAGCAGTAATACTCACTGCACCAAATTTCACGTTTTCAAACAGGTTTCTTTCACAAGCTTTGATTAATGATTTATTTTCTTTGCAAACAATGTTGTTGAAAAAAAATGATTATTTTGAAATTCTCAAGTACATGTTCTCTGATGTAGCAGCTATTATATAAATGTCTATTGGACGACAGATGAACTGAATCTCGTACCAACGTCTGGTTTTACCGGCACTTCATATCTTCCAGAGCTCCAGAATACTCAGTGGTTATCGGTAGTAATTGTAGCCTCGCACGACGTGTCAGCCGAAAACCATCCTTTGTGACCATCGGTGGTCGTCAGCAGTAATTGAACTGCAGCTGACGTTACCAAAATTCTGGCTAGTGCTTTTCATCAGAAGGGAAACACGCCGTAATTGTGCAGGATGCCCTCAACGATAATTTATCGTATATATCTTGCTCTCTGCGATAAGGAATATTAGATGGCAAAGAGCTGAATTACTTCATACTGTTACAACACCATTAATTGCTTTTTGAGTTTTGCAATGATAAGTATAATTTTAATACCGCTTGCATTGTCACACGTGTAAGAAAACAATCCTACATGAAACTCCTAAAATAAATATTACAGAATTAGAATTCTTATACATAACTATTAGGATGTGTTGAAAGTAGCCATGTAGTACTAGAAAAATATTTCCTGTACAAAATTACTAGAAGGGGAAGTTATAGAAGGGAAACAATGCCGTAGTTAAAATTTTTAAGTGTTTTTCTGATACTATGGTTAACTGTTGCCTTCATTACGGGTCTGAAAAAATTGTAGTTAAAAAAAATAGTAGCTAATAGCGATTGTGTTTTTCGCAAATTTGCTGAAGAATGAACACGCATAATCAATAATTGCTTGTTACCGTATAATCTACGTGTAGCTTAATTGTAAGGCGTTATTATACACACACTAAATTGGTTGTCTTATTCTTTTTTCCAGTGTGGCCAACATCGAAACCTACGTTAGTTCCAATTGCAAAGTTTCAGTTCAAGGGTTATCAACGCAAAATAATGGTCACATGGAAGGAAACTATATACGCTAGTAGAAAAGTAAATTATTTCACTTTGCAACCATCCAGTCATAGCAAGGGACATTAAGAATCTCTAATGTGTGATTTTGGTTTTTACTCTTGACAGCTCTCACTAAATAAATGTAAGTCTTTGATATCAGGAGCCAATTTGTTGACGATATAGTCATGCAAAAAAGTTCACGCCTCATCTGGTCCTTCTATCTCTGTACCTTCGTGATATGTATAACACGTTGCTTTATTACCTCCAAGATTATGTACACAAAATACAAAACGCCACAACTTTCGTAGATAGAACATTTCATGCACTGGTATGCAAAGTAGTGGTACATTTTGCATAGTATCGAATGCAGTATCTGCTGCATATGTTCTGACTCTATACACATTCATGCCACTTCTTGGATTTTCTTGTAAAATGTTCAAGCCCTGCGTTTGTGGCTACTGCAGCACATTTTGCATTGTGATTTAATGTAGAAAATTTAATTTTTGTATTAAAATCCTTGCTTATTTAGCTCACATATTTTTGTAGTCTTCCAAATCAATACACGCAGTTGTCTTTGTAGTGGTTCAATACTATTCATAATTGATCTCATTTTCCAGTTTTGACATTTTATACATATGTCGGTTGGACAACCCAGATTCCAGGTAAGTGATCGGAGTGGATGTGAAATGTGCAGTTTTTGTTGGGTATGACTCGGTTTGGCACCTAGTTTTATTATTAGTCTTTCGAAATCTGGTTTCGGCTATCGTGTTTACCACGCATATCAACTGTCTGCATTCCTTTGGCTATGAGGTTTGTAAGCTGGAAATTCAACTTTAGTCGAAATTGGGGGGAGGGGGGGGGGTAGGCTTAAAAATGACTTGTGACATTTTTCTACACGATCTAATCACTTCATTGCAAAATCTGTAATGATATTGGTAAACTGTTTCGATTCCGGAGTTGTTGGTCGATGACGACTTACTAAATGACGTTCGATTAAACCTGTTAAATAAGTATCTTGTACATTTTTTGGTCATCCACTATACACAGTGTTAATGATATGTTGTTTTTCATCATCAGTAAAAATTGTGGTACACATTTTCTTATACCCACAATCTGGCACACATTACTTTCGCTCTTCAACTTGCCGGTTGTTACAAATCTTCACCTTTTCGCCTTACCTATTTCATTTTTGGCTTTTATATTTCCCCTTTCCCTTCTTTTTTTCGCAGGAATTTCACATTCTATTTCTGACACAAATACTAACCAATATTAATGATTAATGTGAAATACAATCCAACCACTAGTATTTTGTTTTAAAACAAAACGCTACTAACATTAAATATCATCAACCATGGAGGTTGTAACAGATGTGAACACTGCAGTGCAAAATGTAACAAACAACAGAGCACTTTGTCTGGACATCGGAACACTACGTGAACACTGAGAACAAGAAGGAAAATATTCCATAAGTGTTTTCTTTCTTCAACTTACTCTACACAACCACCAGTCTGCAAATTCATTTTGTAGTATAGGAATGGTGTATTTCATTAACCAACTTGCTGCATCTACTCTTCTTGGCTATCTCAGTTTATTTTCGCCAAAAAGTGGAATCTTACCTTTCTTAATCTCACGAATTAAATTACATGTCGCTTTTATTAGATAGTAAATGTCAATCGAGTGTAAAATTTGTTTATACCTCTTTGCTTTGAATGTGGTATGGATGCTAAAACAAACACACTCTTACTTACGCTGCTCAGATAGTTAAATTCTTAAATGTGTAGTAAAACCTAGTAAAAGGTTACTTTTCTCATTCATTACAATTTATTGCACATTAGAGTTAATCTCAATGGGACGTTTTCTGCGTCCCAAAAGATTTTGCGGAGTCCGTAAGAGGAATTTGCTGCTTATAAAGTGGACGCATTGGCACAAGGTATTTGAGAATTATATTTCAGCTGCTAAAGTTGAAGAAGCGGACAAGCTTAATGTATTGACTTATTTCATCTCTTTCCAAGTATATGAGTTTGTCATTGAATGCTGCACTTACAATGATGCTATATTGTTTGTGAAACCAGTGAATAGATATTTGCACATCATAAAATTAATACTCGTCGTCAAGCTGCTAGTGAACCTATAGATTATTATATAGGAGCTCTCAAACAACTATCTAAATATTGTATCTTTAAAACTGTCACTGCAGAAATTAACAGAGACGAAACTATTAGAGATGCTTTCATAGATGGCATGTAGTCATCCCACATTAGACAGTGACAGCTAGAACATTTGACATTAATTTTGGAAGATACTGATACTCAAGCAAGGTCCTTAGAACTAGCTTCTCAGCAGTCTCTACAATAAACTTCAGAACCAAAAATAAATGCGGTGTCCAGTAGGTTCACGAAAGTTCCAGAATTATCAGGAATTACAGAATGTGTCTGTTCGTTGGAAGCAAAAATAGCTGCTTCTGTTCTAAAACGTTATTTTTGCGACTTACAGAAACATACTAGAGATAAATGCCCAGCTAGAGAAGTTTTCTGTAGAAGTTGTGGCAAAAAGGGTCATTTTCAAAAGACATGTAAGCAGAAGTATAATACTACCAAATCCCTCAATTCAGTTTGTGTGACTAAATTTACTGCAGCTTTACTATCATATTTGAAAAAAGCTATGGTTATTGTCACCATAATTAAATACAAAGCTCAAACTCTAATTGATACTGGAAGTTCTGCTAGTTTCCTTGACAGAAAAGCTGTTCACAAGTTTAAAATTCCTGTCCTTCCTTGTCAAGGCGAAATTGTAACTATGGCTTCTACCATATTGCAGTCATCCATGAAGGGACAACGTATAATAAATCTTAAATTACAGGATTATGTATATGAAAATGTTCCAATCAGCATTTTGTCAGATTTTTGTGCTGTCATTATTATAGGCCATGACATACTAACACATCAATCGAGTGTTCAGGTATGTTCTGGTGGCAAGTACTCTTCTCTCAACATATGTAGTGTTGCTGTAGCTAAAGTAGATCCTGTTCATCTTTTCAGCAACTTAACACCTGACTGTAAGCCTATCTCAATCAAATCACGAAGACACTCTTTGTCGGAAGCTAAAATCAATGAGTACGAAACTGAAGAATTGCTGAAAGATGGGATAATTGAAGAGAGCATTTCTCCTTGGCGAGCACAAGTTTTGGTAGCGTCTTCTGCAAACCATAAGCGTTGAATGGTTGTCGATCATCAATAAACTATCTACAGATTTACTGAGCTAGATGCTTTTCCATTACCTCGAATTGATGATATTGTAAACAAAGTTGCTTCACATAAAGTATTCAGTTTTGTGGATCTTAGCAGTGCTTATCATCAGGTTCCAATTACAGAGGAATATAAACCTTACACAGCTTTCGATACTTGCGGAAAATTGTACCAGTTCACACGGATACCCTTTGGTGTCCAAAATGGTGTTCCTGCTTTTCAGAATTTCTTAACATCGATTGTGACCAAAGACAATCTGAAAGGTGTGTATGTATACTTGGATGACGTGGATATCTGCGATCGGGACCAAGAAGAACACGATAAAAATCTGAAAGAATTCTCGAAGGTTATCTCCAAATATCATCTCACCTTAAATAAGGAAAAGAGCTATTGTTTGTTGAAAACTATTAACCTTCTTGGATATGTTATCAGACATAAATCTATAAGACCATATCCTGAGCGTCTACAACCACTATGCGACTTACCTGTCTCTGCAAGCATGAATTCTCTTTATAGAGCTCTTTGAATGTTTTCACATTACGCTCAGTTTATTCCTAAATTCGGTGAAAATATACAAGTCATACTAAGAAGATCACTGCCATTAGATGAACAAGCAATAGAAACATTTAATGGCTTGAAGTCTTAAATATAGAATGCAGTAATATCTTCAGTTGATAATGAAGCACGTTTGACAGTTGAAACTGATGCTTCAGATTTGGCTATAGGAGCAACCTTGTCTCAGGAAGGACGTCCTGTAGCCGTCTTTTCTCGTTCGCTGAACAAGAATGAAAGGCTAGACACATCCACAGAATAGGAAGCATACATCATAGTAGAGGCCTTAAGACGTTGGCGACATTATCTTCTCGACAGACAGTTTCGTATTGTTATTGATCAACGGCCTGTCTCTTTTATGTTTAGTAGTGACAATCCTGGAAGAAATAAAAATGAAAAAAAAAAATCATGAGGTAAAGACTGGAACATTCTAGTTACAACTATGAGATCATGTACCGATCTGGACGAGAGAACAAAGCAGCTGATGCTCTATCTCGGATAAGCTGTTCAATAGGCGATACACTATCTTCGCTGAGAATACTACATAAAAACCTTTGTCATCCAAGGGTGACGAGACTTCACCATTGGGTAAGAAGCAAGGACGTAACATTCTTGTTGGAGGAAATTCGCAAGGAGATTTCAAATTGTCATGTTCGTGCTCGAGTTAAGCCTCGATTTCCGAAAAAACTTTTTGATAGATAACCAAGGCACACAGTCCTTCGAAAGACTTGCTATGGACTTCAAAGGGCCTCTTCCTACATCATCAGGAAATCGATTTCTTTTAGTTATTGTTGATAAGTACTCCAGATATCCATTTGCTTACCCTTGCCCAGACATGACAGCTGAAACTGTGTTATCTAAAATTAAAGAATTATTTTCTTTATATGGCATTCCATCATAAAATCGCACAGATCGAGGCTCTAGTTATGTGTCTCAAGAACTCAAATCTTTCATACATGATCGTGGAATAGCAACTAGCAAAACGACGGCTTACAATCCTCAAGGTCATGGCCAAGGAGAAATATATGTGGGAATTATTTGGAAGACAATAGAATTGGCTCTTCTGAGCAGAGAACTGCATATTTCAAAATAGGGAGAAGTTTATCACGAAGCTTTAGGATCAGTTCGATCACTCCTCTGTACGGAAACCAATTCCACCCCTTATGAACATATGTTTGGTTTTTCAAGAAGATCAACTTTTGGAACATTGGTTTCTTCATGGCTTATGAAACCCGGGCCCGTTCTTACCAAGTGTCCTGTCGGTCAATCCAACTGGCACCAAATGGAACAGCTTTGGAACGAGACAAACAAACTAGTAAAATAGAAACAAGTCAAGTAGATCAATATGAAGAAACCAATAATACCCGAACAAGTACTAAAGGTCAAGATAATGAGACTAGTACTAACACAAAAATATTATAGGTCAATATTTTAGTGAAGAAGGTACATCTAAACGTATATCCCATGGCACCACTCATAAACCTGTTGTGCAATAGTTACACAAAATTCACAAGATCCGAACACTAATCCAAGTAAAAGGCTGGTGAAAAAAAGTGGATGAGTCAGACTTCCACCTTCCTACCTGACAGACTTTATGACTTTGTAGGTGGTGAAAATGTCATAGAGCGTAATATTGTTTGTACCTCTATGCTTTTAATGTGGCATGGATGTTAAAACAAACAGTTTATTACTTACGATGTTGAGATAGTTGAATTCTAGGTTACTTTTCTCATTCATTACAGTCAAATATATATTTGCTGAGCTGTAAATGCATTTATTTATTTTATAAAACCAGATACTAATTTTCCGAATTCAAAATAGTTTATGGAGATTCCAATGATAATTCTATATAATTATGTTAACATGAATTAAACCTATATACTAATAATTTTATGTCATTTATTTTAAAATTCAACACATTAGATTACTTTCTTTGGGAATTTTTTTTTCAATGATATTTTGAGTGTACAGAGTTTTTCCTACCTCTATCACGAATGACAGGTAATCGTTTCTTTCCTTATCGCTTGGTTTTCATGGAACAGCTGATTTGTACGTAAGATCATTCGATGTTTTATTTGTGGGTTTAATTTTCTTTTTGTGTTGATAATGACACGTTATCTGTAGGTAAAACGTTGTGCCATGTTTCCATACTCATCACTGGGCAGCACACATAATGTACTTTAATCACGTAACTCCTGCAAGAACCAACTGGAGATGGAATACGAAAGCGAAACTTCACCCCTAGAATATTGTTTTCCCACGGGCATAGTGACGAGAAAGTAGTAAAAGGGGCGAAACGCGAAGGGTGAGGAGAGCTTGGAAAATGGTTTTGTTATTCAAACCTCGTCGGTGTCCCACTTAATAAGAAGTGTAAAGTTTTAAATTGAAAACCGCGCTAAAGATTCCTTCCGTCCTCTGGGGACTAAGTCAACAGAACTTTGGCGTCTTTTTATTTGACGAGGGAAGATATTTCGGGAAGTTCTGATGGAACAAATTTTTGTTTGGCTAGGTTGCGCTGAATATTTATATTTTTCTCGACGCCCCGCTGGTGTATTCAACTTTGGGTTCTGACAAGTAACATCATAAAATATTATATTCGACTATATTTTCAAGGTTTCACTTATATCGGGAAAAGGTTCTTGAATGTCCTCACACCGTGAGTGTATTGATATTGATCTGGCTGTGCGTGCGAAGCTAGGAAAGAAAGTTTGAAATAACTTTACGACTGTTGCCAAACTTTCCATCCTTTGCTCATCGTTTCTTTTCGTTCCGTTTCTTCACTTTTCATGATTGTGTGGCCAGTACTTTCGGTTTTGTAGCGTAGACAAAACACGTTTTAGAAAAGAAATTTGTTATTAACGGGTTTCAAAACTGGTATGTATTTTTTAGAACATTGAAGGGCAATAAAAATTCCGAAGGAAAAAGTGAGCTGTCACCATACAGTATTTACTTTAGAAGTACAACATTTCTCTTCCAGAAAATAACTGTTGTACTGTGTTTAATTTATTTATTCCTACTATCGCGTACGGTACTTCTACGTAAGGTAGGGTAAATTTCCTATATATTGTTTATATTAAAATATTTTAAGGATATGGGTTAAAATAATTTTTTTTTGTTTTAGATCATTGAAATACATGATTTTGCAAACAAACGTATTAAAGTATTAAAGTGTAAGCGTAATAAGCTGCCATCAGCAAACATAAAATTCTTGATTATATAATACATAAGTACTTAAAATTAGGTTATAGATGTAGGGATTCGCATTTACATTTTATGTTTTCTAAATTTTTATATCGTAATATATGACAACTTCCTACTGATAACAAAAACAAATGAAAAATTCAGAATGTTATATGTTTACAGTGACACATAAAATGTTTTATTTTGTAGCTATACATAGTTTTATATATTCACGCTATATTATAGTTTGCTAATAAAATATCCTTAAAATGCACGTGAAATAAAATAAACAGTACACTGCTCAATAAAACTAAGAAATATTTTACATGCTTAATGTTACAATATTTTTTAAATTGGCGTTGTCTTTGTCGTTGATTTCACTTGGAAATGCAAAATTTTCCTATAAATAGAAATGAAGCTTAATGGAGATGAGAATAGTACACTCATTGACATGCAAAGAGTCGCATTCTTGTGCGGCGAATGTCGTTTATCAATACTCATACTGACAGTGGAGAAAACAGACACTAACCAATGAAATCACGTAGATGAAAGCTCACGCCGACACAAGGAATCGAGAGATACGATAGTTTGCTTGGGCTTCGAAGCACCTACACCATCACAACAGGTAGCATCAAGCGTGTTGGCCCATGCCTCACATTTCTCAAGACGATGGGAGCAACCAAGCGTAGGTAAACCTGTGATAAACACTGTACTCCTATTTGTGTGGATGCGTGTTTGATTGCCGGTTCAATCGTCATGATTTAGATTTTCTATTTTTTTTTTTCCAGTAATTCAATGTGAATTCTGGGATGGATAATTTATGCAGGAAATGCCAACGTTTTACCTGTTTATCGTTTCATATGCCACTAAATAAATTAAATTTAAGGATAGCTCTTACAAACAAATTTTCTTCGTGATATTTCTGGAAGAATATTACCATATTCGAAACTTTGTCTTATTTTAACTATTACTATTTTATATGAAGTATAAAATTCAATTTAAAAATGCATTGTTTACCAATGAACTGTATGTGATGTTTTAATAATTTTTAATGTTAATTTTACTGAGACTATTGTTGCATATTTTTTGGCCAAATATTCTCGCATAAAAAAAACTATATGTTCAAACACAGCCGAGTGTTACTTATCTTCATACGGGTTTTTTAAATTATAATGCGCCGTATTGTCACCATCGCAATTAATAAGGTAAATAGCCATCAAGTGTTACTAAACTTTCATAAATTCCAGATAAAATCATAAAAAAGGTCTTGCGGTCATTCTTTCGTCTCGCTATCGTGTAAGGATACTTTTATCAAGCATTTAATTGTGTACAAGATTTCATATAGAAAAACAGAAATTTATGTATTTTGTCTTTGTAGAAACTGGCTAGCAGGTGCGTATGGCAATGGTCCGGGCCTTCTCGCCCCCCACCTACGCTCAAGTTACATCCTAGCTGCCAAACGAGAAGGGAGGAAAGTCAGCCTATATTCTTCAAGATGAAAATGTTAAATAGTTAATTATGATAGGAATTTTAGCCATTAAGAAAAACATTTAAGATATCTGTCTGTGTGTATCGCAATAAAATTAAATAATTATGCGTTAATTACGGGTAGGGCAGGAAGTTGTTGTCATAGAACGGCGGGGCCATCTGTCGGAATTTGGCTCCTGATTGGCCCAACTGAACCAATGCCTGCAGGGCAAGTGGCGGGAATTTTTACGCCATACAGAAGCAAAGCTAGAATTTTTAATGGTTTTAGGACCCACTTTTACAAGACACGTCTTCGAGCCGTGAAGTACGGCAGGCAGTGGTAATACCAGATACCGCTGGTTATCTCTGATTTAAACGTCGAGACACCTACGGGTAATATTTAAAAACAATATTGAAAAACGTTGCAGTTAGCTTAGTAGACAGCTGACGACGCCTTCACCTACGTTACCTTCGACGTCATCCAGATAGAAATATTGCTGAGACTAGAGGAGATAAAATAAATCAGAACAATATCAACAAATCTAGTATAGGCTAATAACGGTCAGCCACGAGAGGACTGTAACGACGTGCAACCCGGGAAAACAGACCTTACCATCTTAATAGCAGCGTGTAGTAGTATTTATAATATTTTTTGGTTAGTTTTTCTGTTTCATCGTACACACCCACATATATACACAAATATGCAGTAATTACATAATTACTTTTAAAAGTAGAATAACATAATTCAATAAATGTTTACGAATTTGAATTCATTTTCTACATAAAACTGTGACAAATTCTGCACTGAGGATAATTTTATCGACTTATTTTAGGACCAGAAGAGGGTAGCAACGAAAGCCTTTTCGAGAAACAGAATTGTTACATGTCTGAATTCACCTCACTGTTTCTAGTTTCCCATTATTTCAGTTCATGTGTTCTCTAAAGTGGTAAATTAATCTAAACTTTATAAACCTGAGAATTGAATAATGACATACGTAAACTTCAAAAAATATATTTTAGGTCAATAATAATAATAATAATAATAATATTTTAACATATTCCTGTCTTTAATATTACCGTAAACTTTGAACTAGCAAGGCTAACATAGCACAACACAAAATGTTGGCATTTTGTACAGAAATGGTAAATTTTAACTAAGAAGAGAAAACTTTTTGAGCTATGCAGCGTTACCTTTGTAGGTGGAACATTTACGGTAATTTTAATGTTAAAAAATATAAACGTAATATTATTGTACTTCGAATATATATATATATATGTATATATATATATGAAAAAATCTAACGTTTGAATATTTATAAGTACGTAAAATAACGATGTTGCTTACCTCTTCTGTTGAAGTAGGAATACTAAACTGAAGTAGGCTATAGTTATAATAGGCTAATAGTGTTTCCTAGCAAAACCATGCTACTTCATACCCATTATCTTTCAATAAAAGCAAAAATTTTGGTTAGCTATACTTTTGAAGCACAACACACGAAGTACTTTGCGTATCTTCTATCACGGATAATAATTTAGCACGCTCCACGCGGCTATTATCTGCATGCAATCACGAAGGTGCAAACCCTGTGGCTAGGCATATGCAAATGACTCAGCATAAAGTTCAGATTGCGCCGTATCGGGTTGAAACTTTCACAGTTTTTACCTTGCAGTAGAAACAGTTTTTATAGAAGCTGTGTCGGAATCAGGGAGTCCGTGAGACTTGCAGGACGCTGCGCAATATCTACGAAACAGTCGTAAACGATTAGCAAGGGTTCTGTCCCTTTTTTTTTCCTTCAAGTATATTTCTTCACTATGGATAAGACTCCACACCATAGATTCACTGTGCACTGTGTTAAGACTGCTCTGCACCAAACAAAAATTTGTTATTCTATAATTGTACCAAACACTGTCCAACTCTAACAGATTATATTTATAGTAATTAGCCACATATAAAATATTTTTTGGTTTCCTAGTTTTCGTACAAGCGCCATGTCAATGTAGTGATTAGACTATTTTCGCTACTTTCTCCTAAATTATAACTACTCATTCGATATGAATGAAATAATTAAGAGCAATAGTAAATGTATGAAGCTTAACACTGACACATTTGTAATTTTAAGTAAATTTTTTTTGTATTAAAAGAATCATATGTTTAATGTACCTAAATTTCTGCATATCTTTGAGTATCTGTTGTGAAAAAAAACTTTTGTGTGAAATGAAAATTGTGTCTTTCTGTAGATTAAATCAATAACTTACACTCAAAATAATTTCATTCATATCATTTGAATAGTTTTTAGTTTGGGTAAGTAGTGAAAATAGTAATATCGCTAATTTGACATTCTCTTTTACGAAAACTATTAAATTTAAAAATATTTTATTTGTGAGAAATCGCTATTAATATAACGTACAAAAGTCGGACAATGTTTGGTACAGTTACAAAATTACGAATTTTTCGGTGCAGAGCGTTCTTAATATAGGCTACTTACGATAAAGTGAGTACTTCAGAGGACCATGCTTATTTTTTCCTGTGAGGTTGTTTGTACGTTTCTGCCATTTCTGAATATAAATATGGCAGTGTGAGTAGCAAACAGACTTAACTAGATTTAACTGCCCTCTAGTACGTTTCATATTCACATTCATTCCTTGCTTTTAAGTGCTTGGGTCTGACATTATACATTTCTGACGAAAGTTATTTATTAAAAACACAAACGGGAGCCGATATTCTAAAATCGTTCTGTAACTTTGGTATAACTGGTTTTAACTACGTTCTCTGATTTTGTCGAGACAAATTATGGCATGGCGGTAGCTTGTTATTTAACTAAAGAAATTTTCTTTTAATTTATAATTTAGCTAAGAAACTTTCATTTCGTTTAAATCGAAAAATTAAATTACACAGTAAAGGCAATTGGCAACAAAATTAGAGCAATTATACGTCGTAAGCTTTGGTTTGGGTTAAAAAAAATTCTCTCGAATGCCGAGAAGCTTGAGTTACTGTTAAAGCATTAAAACCTTTATTTACGACTACGATTTCACTGTCATATTTGGATCAAAATAGTTTTACATTTTAAATACATATATGAATGAAGAAACGGCTGACATCCACTTCAAGTATGGATGAGCTAACGGCAATGCACAGGAGGCAGCTCGAATGTATCAATAGATGTACCTGCAGAGAAGACAGCCTGACAGCAGAGTGTTCACAAGGGCACAACAGCGCCTGCGCGAGACAGGACCATGTAAACCCAACATGCGACCAAGAACAGTTTCGGCACCGGAAATGGAGGAGCATGTGTTACTACACGTGGATGCAATACAGGGCACAAGTAGCTGCTGCAGCAGGAGGTGTTTCACAATACCTTATAAAGCGGGTATTACACGAGGGACAGTTGTACCCATATCATGTACAATGTGTGCAAGCATTGGCCGCACCAGACTTTCCAGCCCGGATTGCCAACTGCCGATGGCTCCTGGCAGAATGTGGACGAGATCCACAGTTCCTCATGCACGTTTTATTAACAAACTTTAGCATGCCTCGCTCAAGATGGTATCATGGACATCCACAACACACACGCGTGGGCTTATGAGCACCCACATACTATCATTGAGACGGCACATCAGCGGAGATTCTCCATTAACGTTTGGGCAAGTGTCGTTGGTGATCGGTTGTTAGGGCCACGTCCTATCTGGCCGACTTACTGGTCGTGCGTACCTTCATTTTCTGCAGAAAGAGCTATTCGACAGTTTGGATGATGTGCCACTTGGTGACAAGATGCGTATGTTGTACATGCATGGTGCTCCGGCACGTTTCCATGTAGCTGTTCAGGAACACGTCGCAGGTTTGTTCAACAACAGGTGTATCGGTCGTGGCTTGCCAATACAATGTCCTCCCAGGTCCCCCGACTTGAACCCACTGGATATTTTTTTGTGCGTAGGGATATTTAAAAGCTTTGGTGCATGCGAGCCCAGTTAATAGTGTCAACGAAATATAATAACCCATTGTGGATGGTTGCCCCTGCGTTCGGTACACAGCCGGAACTTTTTGAACGTGTACGGGCATCGAAGCAAAGACGTGCTGAAGCCTGCCTTCACATGAACGGCGCCCTTTTCGAACTTTTGTTGTAATGTCTTCGCCCACATGTGCAGCATTTTGATGTTTTGATCCTCGGGAACACTGGTATTATAGCATTCCTGCCGTAACATGTAATGTGTCATATTGGGAAAACCATTGGTTTCCAGACCTGTCTTTATTAGAATTATTTGCATGTTTCATCGTCCTCGAGACACCATTTTCGTTTGAACCTATAATTACCTAACATCCTGTATATATTTATATGTATATACATAAATATTTATATATAAATATTTATATACATATATTAAACTATGCAACTGCACGTAAATTTTTCAGCTGCAAACATCTTTAACTCTTAACACTGTATTAACAGTTTGAATGAAAAAAGGGGTAATTAATGGTAGATTTAGTGCAAACAACTTGTGTGGTAAATCACACCATAAATTTTTTGTGCTGCTGCCTTGTGTTGCACACAGATTTTGTTTTGTTCTGGTCTGTCGTTTATTATGCTGTTGTTACTGAATGTGTGTCTGCTGTCATGATCATATGTTTGTAAATATTTCTTACTTCTTGTTTTGTGTACAGTACATGCAATCTAACATACCCGCAGAGCCATGTTACCAATAAAATTCCCCATTCCTTCCGCATTCGGCCTCCAAAACTTGCATAATTGTAAAGTTTCTGTACGGGACGAACTTGCTTTTTGAAACATACTAATAAATAAGTAAGTAAAATAAAAAATAAAAAAATATATAATGACTCTATCACATAGCGAGGCGGAGCAGTGGTTGAAGACTCACTTCGTATTCAGGAAGACCCGTATTTTATTCTCTCTCCGGTCATACTTATTTCGAATTGCTAAGGTGCTTAGAAATTTCTCCAAGAGATGAAGGTTGGGTTAGTTTATTGGCCATGGCCGAATCTTTTCTCTGCGTGCACCTATTACCAAAGCCGTGAAACTGTTCGAGTGCTCGTAAAACATCTAACAACCTACATAAATAAAAAATGTATTTTAAATAAAATACATATTATTACGTCAGTTTGACCTACCCCAATACAACTGACGATTCATAAGTAATAATGGCAAATGTAACATTTATGTTGGTTAAAAAGGCAGCATGTGTATGCCAAGATTCGTTTCCGAAAATCGTGTAATAAAAATGCTATATTATGATCGTCCCAGTATTAAACTCTTGTGTATTAATATCCGTATAACTACTGCAGCAAACATACTAAGAGTTAAACGTTGACTCGATATGAATTTTAAAAATGTATTTTATTTTACATGTAGATAGTAATTTTTAGCAACTCAAAACTTTTAAAGCTTTATGATTGTAGAATGTGTCATAAATATTTAGATACAACTATGATCAATAATATTATGTTTTCTTGTGGTATTGAACTCTGAACCATTTAGTCTTCATGATTCATCAACTAATTGCTGTCAATTTAATTCAATTCGGTGTTTTAATTTCTCTAGTTTATGAAAGAAGCTTAGATACTGTTTCGCAATTACAGGTACTTAAGTGGGCTTTATGTCACGTCGACAGCGAGGTCATTAGAGACTGTGTAATACAACTTGTTACAATGATAGAAGCTGGAAGAGGAGTCGGCCATGGCCTTTGTTAGGTAACCATCCCAGCATTCGCCTGGAGCGATTCCGGGAAATCATGGAAAACCACAATCAAGATAACCGGAGCCGGGAATCGAACCCGGGTCCTCCCGAATACGAGCTCAACGTGTTGACGTTGCGCCACCTCGCTCGGTCGCAATTATACAAAAATGCACAGGACAAACGTACAAAAATATCGTTACACGTCCATAATAAGAACAAAATGGTTTATGTTTAGTGAAATGTTAGTAGCGCTCCTCGAAACGTAATGAAACTCTGAAGTACACACAATACGAAGTTGATTGATAACGATGCTAGAGATCGGGCGTACTCTGTTAAAAAAAAAAAAAAAAAAAAAATCTTCTCGAAAACTTGTTTTTGTTGAGTAACTCTTGATACAGATTTTTGTTACATATTTATGCAGTTGTAATTACACATTATGCATTTTCGCAAAAAATCATTTAGGATATAATAAAATTCATAACTGGTAAATTTGTTCAAATCTACTAATCTCATTTTACTTCAATTGAATTATTTTATAGCACATTTACTGCACACAACAGCCATATTAGAGCAGACACATAAAGCAAATGGTCAATACTGAATAATTTTAATGTAGGAAATAATTTGTTAAAACTTATGTAAACTAATAAATAACGTTTTACAAAAATATATGTCACATGACTGTACTGTGATGAGTTACATAGGGATAGCTAATTTGGTTCAAACGCGTTGTCTCATTTTTTCCTGAGAATTAATTACGATAAAATTTAAGTTTAAAAACAATATCATCGACAGGTGTTGTCAATTCCGGTTATTTCTTGAGTTACTGAATCAAACTTAAACTTACAGTTTTTAACATACGCCACACTACCATCGACGTAGATAACACACAATCAAAACACAATTCTCAGATATAGTATTTACTATCTTTACTCTGTTACTTTAAAACAAATACAGATAATGGACTACAATAATCAGGGTTTGATCAACGGGTTAGCTATATCTTGTGTGTGTTTGGCTTTGAACCGTTTCAGTTCTATTTTCGTTCATACATTCTGATGTTTTCAATTAGTAAAATGTCGATTCGATCTCTGGTCAAGCTGACCCAGTACTTGTTTATTTGTTAAAACCGAAAAGTTGTGGTTTGGTTTTAGGTGATTAATCATAAACCGTTTACTACGTGTAGCAGAATCCCTGTTTACGAATTCATTTCACACAGAGACAGAATTTGACGACATTATACACTTGTATAGATTCGACTGTATAAAAGCTTGTTGCGTAACTTCTTCACTATAGTGTACATGTACAGCGAAAAAGTGCAGGAGAAATTTTTAATTTTTTTATTCGTAAGAAGTTTCTTAACAAAAGTGTACGTACAAGTTAACACAATTAAATTTAATTAGTTCTATGGAAAATATAATAACGAATATGACGTAGGCATATATAAGTTTAGGTAATACATACACACCTTTTTACGAAGTGATTATATTTAAAAGTTTTAATTGTACTCTGTTCTTGTTCATATTTTATTACACATTTTTAAATGTTAAGGTTTAAGTTTATTAATGGTATTGATACGAAGTTGATTAGAACGCGAACTCTGTACGACCGTATCTGTTTGTTAATTCCATTTATTTTATCATCCAATTTACACAGTACAATAACTGAAGTGGACTAGTCAATTAACAAATAAATTATTTTACAATATTACGTAAAAACAACAATCAAATAAATATATAATGACAAGACTCATCATACAATACAAACTTATAAAATGAAATAATCATTACAAGAGTAGGGTGCAAGATATATAAACTATTTTTTTAGGGGCAGTTTGAACTATTTAAAATTCCTGTTTAAAATGATTTCATTTAGCGCAGTAGCTAAACTATTTAATAACCTTAAATACATAAAAAAAAGGATTAGTCTTATATTTATTAGCAGTATGATAGGGAATGTTTTATTACATATAATTCTAGTCACATGATTGTTTGTATGTGTGTATATATATTTTTCTTATATTGCACATTTCGCAACACAAATATTATGGTACAGTAAATATATTATCTTCGAATAAGTAATAACTTCAATTAAAAAGAAGTGGTTCACACGAATCTGCACTTTTAAATTAACAATAATTCTTATGTTTCTCCTTTGCAATTTAAATATCACACTCAAATTTTTTGAAGCACCCCAAAAATGATGCCATGTTTAACTATAGAGAAACTATTAGACTAGTGCAACATTATTACAGTTCATGAGGACGAACTGATTTTATTGATTTAATTGCAAAACATAATGAACTTAATTTGTAGCTTAATTGGCATATACGGCTTTCCCCGTTTAATATATCATCTAAAATTAGGCCCAGTAACTTTAATTGCGAACACAATTTAATGTAAAACTGCCTATATTTGGTTTAAATACAAACTTATTACGCATATCATGCATAAAGTTAATTGCAGTGGTTTTACTACTGTTTAAAGTTGATTTGTTTGTAATAAACCAAGTGTGAATTTCACTACGAACTTTATTAAAGTTCTATTCAAATTGCAGTTTATCTTCTGCTGAAATTAAAATTGTTTGGTCACTTAATACTTACAGTAGCTATGTTACGAGTTAAATTAAGTTGTAATTCATAGAATGATTACTGATATAGCTAACTGATCATTGTGCGTGCCACATTAGTTGGCGCGTAGCAGCTGCTGAGAATAGGGTGAATTTCCCGTAATTCGAACATCAGGCCATGGCTCTAACAAATAGTAAACCCCGTGATGGAAACACTGACCCCGAGTACAGTGAAGGCGTTCTACTAAGAAACAATGGTATATCATATGCAAGACCCCACCTGCTCGCTATCCACCAACTAGGTGGTACGCGCTGTAGTAACGCGTGTCGCAGATAATTGCACTGGATAGATGTATCAGAACACACGTAATTAGTGAAAGTTCAGCACCTATGTAACATCGATTTGTAGGTGTGTATTTGATTGGTAAATGTACTCACGTGTTGCTTGGATATCTGTCTACATTTTAACTGGACAGTAATTTACTGTGGGAACTTATTTTACTAAGCTGTACGAACAACACGTGAAGGAAACGTCAGGACAAATTGGGTTGAGGAAGGGAAGGTAATCACAACCGTACTGACAGACGTTAGCAAATATGGCATGAGTGAATTTTCAGTTCGGTTGCTCTCATGCACATAAATTCAATCTTTAGAAAGTATCTAGCAAGCAGCGAGTTAAGGCAATGAACAATACTTTCTACTGCTTTTACGGTAGTTATTGTATAAGTCCTAAGCGAGAGTAGATTTCGAAAAACTATTGCACAGTTTTGTTAAAATCCATGTATACCATTAAAAAAATTTTTTTAAATGCAGCTAATTGATGTCATTAAGAAAATTCTTATTAGTGAGAAAGTTAGCCAAACCTGTTTAATTTTACTGTCCAGAAAAAATTTACTACGTAGTAAAAACAATTATTAACAAAAACGTGCAACAGTTTTTCGATATATGCTCTCGTTTAGAAACAAAAAATAATAATTATCGTGAAAGCAGAATAAATAATGGCTTACGGCCTTGAAACATTAATTTTCTTCCATAAATAAATGCCGTGCGAAATATATTAATTTTGATTGTTTTGATTATAAGTTATAAACATTTAAACACTGAGCAACTTGCGTTTGCTAGTCCACGGATAAAATTTGAACATAAAAATAACGAAACTAAAGAAGTATGATTTTCTCTAATGATTTATCCTTACCGTGATAAGTTTTAATATTTGGTTTGGCGGTGGCGTACATGAAAAGACCACGTAGTCTATATCCGCCAATCTTCGACGGCGTCGTCTTCGTGTTTATCTGACGGCGTGAGTTAGTTTCAAGATAACTGCTGAAACATAAAATTCTACTGCCCAGAACCACTGCTGACCTGAAAGTTTCTGGAAGAGCGAACTTGCGGTCTAGTACTTTGCCCCACTCGTAAACGACTGGGTGGTTATTTTAGTCACATAGCTCCTAAATTAAGATCTTGCAAAAAACTGAAGATGCCGCCATCGTGGTCCACATGAACTCCGACAGCGAGAACTATTTGGTCTTCTACGGAAGAGTGTTGGAACACAATCAATAAAACTAACTGAATATGTCTGTGCAACAGTTACATGCTTTAATCTCATAATTTTAAACAAACAAACATTTTTCAACCTTCGACAACGGAAAGTAATTTGACAAAGAACATTCCTCTTAATACAATATGAAAACTTTCAGTGTACTAGACTATGTTATCAAGAATAAAGGAAAATAAAGTACTACAAATAAATTAAATAAATTGAATTGTACTGCGTCTTACGTGAAAGTGTGCCAATGGGCAACGAGCAAACGAAAATGATATACGCATTTTAAAATTTGTTTATATTTGGTACGCTACTTCAATTTATGTACATGAACTAAATAAAGGTTACCAATTTAAGTAAAGACAAAATAGCACATAATTCGAACTCTCTTAACTATAGCAGTGCACTTATAAAACAATCCTGTCATAATAATTGATCGTACACTATAATAAATTGTTTGTACCTGTACCATACATGCATTTGGGGAAGAAACTTCCCATGTATTAAATGCACGCATCCTATTAAAGTACACGAAAAAATGGAACGCATAGGAGAAGTGCAAACTGTGTATATAAATAATACAATATTTTATGGTGAAATTTCTATACCACGAGTAGGTTACGTTTCAAGTATTGGAAATTTACCGAACCCTTTTTTACGGTTTATGTTTTTCTTAATCATCAACAAACAGATCATGTAGTGACTCAACACAGAGTTCAAAACCGTGATTCTGATTCTCTGCGTTAAACGAAATTGATTTAAATCCACCGCTCTTTAATTTTTTCATGCGTACGTTGTTTCTTTGACTCCATTATTTATGTTAGCTTCTCATATTCCCGTAGTACTTTACAATAATGCACATTCGTTGGCTTCCTTGGTCCTATACCGCCAATATAACCACCGACTACCGATATTTGTAGGATTGCTCGACATCACTGTAGCTATCCTACTACTGGGATCTTTCCCTGTATATTCAGCTGCCTCGAATACCGCGTTGCTCTGTTCCACAACTTTGCTCGACTTCTTGGTATTTCCATACTTTCACTTTGCTAAACTGGCTATGAGTTCGCTCGGCACAGATGACTGAACACTTTCATCTATTGGCCGAGTGAATACAAAGATTGCTAATGTAAATACAAAATTCCTTACGAGAAACGAAGTCAAAATAAAATTTCTTACAGAGATGATTTTTGTGGCAACGCGTCTGTTGACAAACGGATTAAAAATTGCATTTCCACAAGGTTTTAAAAATGTGTTTTACAATGAAAATGATGCTTTTTAAGAGTTACGGAAAAAGGAGTTCTTGAAGCCTTGGGAATGTCGTCCCACTTTTTAGTATGGAAGTGGAGATGTAAGTCTACATCGTCTTTAAAATTTAATTTTCATGTGCCGTGGGGCGCTTCGTATTTTTCAAAAGGAAAACATTTCAGAACGTAACAGCAATGTAAAAAACTTTCTCTTGTCGGAATTGGTAAATTTACCTTATTTAAGAAAGCTGCATGCCAAAGTTATAAGGCATTAACTATTTCCTTATAAGCACGCGAAATGTGTTATTATTGAATGCTGTTTCGTTGTGGGGATATATGAAGCGCGAAATAATGAATTCTATCAGTATGTTAACTGAAATTTTATAACACATTATTATTACGGTTTTTAACTAAGGATTACTGATGAACTTTAATATTGCAAACGTACAGTGTTTATATTAAATGGGTATAGGCCTACACATTATTTGAAGGAAATAATATTCCCTTATTTACAATAATGCATTAAGGCAACGTTTAATGGCCTTGTAAACACATAACAGTAATACATCATATTTGCTTGTGCTGCCTGCCATAACTAATACACTTAGGCATATTACGTATTTCTACTCGTTAGTAGTTTGTAATGTTTACTTACCTTTTCCAACCTTCTAGTGCTTTAGGTATGTTGGGTCCAAATAATATCTGAATATAAAACGTAAGCTCTCTGACGCTCTGTGCTCCAGCTAAAATATTTTTTGTCTTAAATACAGTAGTCACATGACTTCCAATAACTCTGGTACACTACTATTTGAGGAAGCTAGAACAGAGTCTCCATTCAGACATTCAGAAAGAACATTGCAGTTATGTAAGATAAATTTTTATATGATGCATTTTTATCTGTTGGGTGCATTAAGAAAGGGTCGCAATGTGGGTGATACTGGTACTTGCTTCAATAATAACACCATCTTTATGCGTAGAACACTACATTAGCGCTGAGTATTTTCCTAATATTATCATTTATTCCATGAGACTTTAAGCCAGACGTGTTAAACTGGTGGCCCGGGGAGAGGGGGGGTTATTGCGGCATTTATCGCCTTAAAATTAAGATTTAAATATAATTAAATTAAAACATACTTTTTTAAAATTCTAAACGACTGTGCAGTATGTCGTGTGCGGTCCGCGTTATGTCCACTACCAATGAAAATGGCCTGCGGTCCAAGTGAAACTGACCCTTTCGGAAGCAGTAACAACCTAGTTTAATTTGCGTTATTTATGGTGTCAATTTGGTATTTCTGTTTAACTACTCAAGTTATTCCAGAAACCGTAATATGAAAAATTAGTTTCATGCTTCTATGGGCATCAAAATAATACTCGTAACACGCTACAACAACAGACCGGAAAAATTCGCGGGTTCATTGAGCTGTAAGCTAGCTTCCAAGAATATATGTGGTATCGTGCAGACAGAAGCTGTTTACTAGCTACTCGCTGACACAGGAAATAGGCCTGTATTCAGTTACAGTCTTATTATTGACTTGGTTACTTCCAGGAAGTGTTGAGCAAGTCAACGGCCAATTGTGAACGTGGTACAGACCTATAGTTTCTGTAACTCTAGCTTGTGCTTAAAATATAACGCGAAATTTTCAGGTCTCTAGCTACAACACTGTTCATGAGACAATGAGGGGACTCGTCCTAACTTATCAATATAAGTAGAGCCGTTGAGTTCTGATGAAAATAATTTTGCACAGTTTTGTTTCAATATCTTAGTGCAAGTCTGTACTTCTCCCAATAACACCTCTGCTTCATAATTACTGGGTAGAGTGTATATGTGCCGAGTCAGAACTTTGTTACTGCAACACCACATGTCTGTGGTATGCGAGTAGAACCCGGAGACGCTGGGAGATAAATTCAGCCAATCACTGACCATGAATCAGAGCTGCAGATGTGCACATAACAAGTTAACGTAAAATATTATTTTCACCAAATATCCGTGTCTCTCTTCATCACCTACAATTCCCCCCTGAATGTTCAGTCAGCACTCTTGTTCAGTGATTTGGGCTTGTATGTGATCCTACAGAAAGTAATTCTTCGTTAGTAAATATAATGGTTTTAGAAAAAGAAGCACTTTAACGAATCCATAGGTCAACAGGTATCTCATCGCCTACAAGTTCACGTAATGAAGTTAGAATCAGTTGTGTGTTCCACACGACTAGACAGTTCTACCTGATTTTCCTCGAATGAAACTCCACTGAACTGGAAAGTTACTATTTTCAAATATATTAAGTACCGAAGCAGTGCAACATTACCAACAAATCATACAGAATGTAATTGGCCCTCGTTTATTTTATCGAAATGCTTCAAGATGTGTTTTAATATAATTGTTGAAAATTCATTTCAAAGCATTAATTATTTCCAACATATTCTTTACAGTAATGTCTGTATTCACAGTTTTCAAAATGTCGATAGAAATATCAGATACCAATAGCCTCACTGTACAGATTACCTGCTCAAAACAATTGATGTTCACTGCGATTTTGCGTATATCCTATTCAGTCATTTATTTATTTTACGAAGAAAATAACAACGAAGAATTTAATCACTAACAATACATTTTTCATGTAATTTTTTAATAATTACTCTCTACGTAGTCCAAGACCTTATCTTCGTCAGATGGAGACAATAATTCTAGCAAACTTTCCACACAAGTAACAAGGAAGTTGCTGGCATGCGTGTTCATACAGAATGAGACTATGAAATACAACAATTCCATTAAGTTCATAGCAGATAAAAAAATATATAAGTACTACTTATACGTCTACTCTCCTCAATGTTAGATAAAATTATCCAAAAATATTTAATTGATGTCCAATTTAAACGAATTGTCTTTGATGCGCAATAAGTCTCAATATATCATGAAAAATCTATTATTATCTTGGCGTTGTATCTTAAAAATGGTAACAGTAACACACTAGTAAATTTAAGGGGCGTGTCAAAAAATTTTTATAACACCAAGTTACAAGATGTGTATATATATATATATATATATATATATATATATATATATATATATATATATATATATATATATATATATATATATATATATATATATATATATATGTGTGTGTGTGTGTGTGTGTAAGAATGTAATTTTGGTTAATTCTGTCTTATAAATTGGAAAATATGTCTGCAAAACATTTATTTACACATGTGATGCTAGCGTACAATATTGCGGACATATTCAGACTCTCATCCAAACTAATAGTTTCGAAGATAAAGTGTCAAATATATATTTTAGTTTGAATCGGTTGTAAAGTTCCCAAAATATGACATATATTTATTAAGGCAATGATCCCTCACTTCTACTGCTTAACGGAGAATTATTTTTCAATACTTTTCAATTGGTCTTTACGTCACCAACGAGGTAGTGAGAGATGGTGACACGTAACTTGGTACAATGACAGGAGCTGAGAAAGGAGTCAGCCATGACCTTTGTTAAGAAACCACACCAGAATTCACCTGGAGGGATTTCGAGAAAACCATGGAATACCGAAATCCGGAGGACTGGAGCCGGGATCGAACACGCGTCCTTCTGAATGCGAGTTCAGCATGTTACCGCGGCGCCACTTCTCTCGGTTTAGCATTTAAAAGAGATAAAATCGTTAAACCAACGCACAGTTTTGTTGAAAACAGTTATTTAAATGTTGAAAAATTTGCCGAAGACAAATATTTATTGTGTTAGTTAAGTGTTGCATGAGTTAAGTGTTGTGTCAGATATTATTGGTAAACTATCTAATAGTTAACTTTCTAACTAGATGAAATAATTAAAATTTTTATCTTAAAAAATTGACCACATAGTAAAAAAATAGTTTCAATAGTACTGCAATGCGGTCCTGCGGTAATTGCTTTCTATTATATCCCAAAAGTTGTTATCGCACAAAGCACAAGACATGATGGATCATAGATTTAATTCACGATATGCAATTTTAAAAAATTATATGCTGAACGAATATCAATAAATCTTTCTGAATTAGAAAGCTGAATTAATATATTTCAATACATATCACTATTTAGTCTAATTCAGCTCAATAATTTAAGAAAAAGTATAAAATGACCTATATTAATGTACCCGTAAAACACAAAACTTGACATCATAAGAATTAATCTAACGTTTAATAGTTTCGTTGGTTTATAAATTATTAAATAAAATGTTGATATAATCATAATGTATAGTTAATGAATGACCTCTTAAAATAAAAAATAACATTTGACTCGGTTCATTAATTTTCTAAACATAACTAACAACTTATTTACCTAGACATCGTTTGCAAACTGCCTGACCAAAACAGTGAACTGTCAACAAATTAAAGCTTGGGTGATGAACTTTAAAAATATAGAATCTGGTTACAAACGATCCTGTAGTTACAAAAATGCAACATATCGCATTGAATTATTCATGTTGTGTTATCTACAATAATGGTTGAACTACACTTAAAAAACCCTTAAAAAATCAATGCTTAGATTGCAAAATATCGGAACAAATGATAATATAGTGTCAAAATTACACATTGGTTTAGAATCGGTTGAATAGTTTCCGAGATATGACACTCTCTGAAATATTAAGAATACCAACATTTAGAAAATAAGATTGATACATGGTGAACAATTTTTCTTGTATATTTTCAAATTTCTGATTTCTTTTATTACATTTTCATTAATATCTAGTTTAAATAATCAATTTACTTTACAATTAATTTTTTGATTTATATATTAATTGTTTAACTCCATTTTATTAATTTTCTATTAAGTTTCTTACTATTTATTTATTGTTAACCTTTTTACTGATGTTGCCGCCAGTGTCTTGTATGGGGATAATCTGGACAAGTGCGTGCCAGGAACTAATAAAATTACGTGTGTGCTGAAGTATTATTTACTGACTATTCGGATGCAGTCTTAAATTTGACGTTTTTTCCAATCAGCTGTTGCAGCATTCCTTTGGCATAAGAAATTACGTTACCAAACTTCTAATTATGACGAAGCATTTCAGAAAAAAAGCTACTAAAGTGAAGTGGAAGTGTTTTACGGCCTTTTAACAACGAGGTCTATTAATTTGCTTGTTTGTATTATTAACAACTTTTTATTGATTTTTCTCAATTATTTTGGTTAATTTTAAATTTTTTTATCAGGACAGTACATTTGTAATAATTTAGAGAGTTCACATAGCTTCTTCTGTAGTAGAAGGGTTAACTTCATTATTATGCCCACAAATAACACATAATTTTCCTCCATAAACGTTTTTATTACTTACCAGGTATTTTCATAAATTTTTGTGTCGATGCTGTAAATAATTTTTAGGAAAATTAATATATTACATTTTAGTCATCTCTGTTCTGCTTTGTGAAAAACTTGAAATAGTTATACCTAGTGAAGGTCTTTATACATACATATATATATATATATATATATATATATATATATATATATATATATATATATATATATATATAGAGAGAGAGAGAGAGAGAGAGCTTGGTGTGGTTGTAAAGGACCAATTAAATTTTTGTCCTCATAGTTTTTTCTTTCTCTAAAGAAATAAGTTTTGGGTACATTTTATGGTAATAGATAACCTTATAAAACTAACCCTCCTTGTTGTTTCGCACGTCTTTAATACCCGCCAATACTTTAAAGTTTAGGTTCTGTTTTACCTTACTAGCCGATACGATAGTTTGCAGGCTAAAATAAATTATTTTGAGGAAAACACATTGCACACATTTCTATACATGTGAATGAATAATCTAACAAACACTACGCTGAAATGTATATCGTAAGTCATATTGCTTTATTGCTCTCTGCCCTTGTGGGAAACTCACATTCAGAAACAGCCAGGTTTGATTCCTGGCTCCGCCCATCATGATTTAGGTTTACCATGGTTTTCCAAAATTGATTCAAGTAAATGCTAGTTGTTCTTCAACAAACTCTGTGGCAGATTTCTCTAACAGTTCGTATCATTGTGGCAATTTACTTCGCCGTCTCCAATAACCTCGCCATCGACGAGACGTTAAGTCAACTTACTTCTGCCAGTGAAACCTTAAGCACATTGCAACAATAACTGATATCGTGTCTCATATAGAACCAGTTTATAAAAATCGGTGATAGCCTACTGATTATACTTTTTTTGTAAATATTAAAATGCTCATTAAGCTTTAAATTCGAACAAAATGTATTGATTCATTACTTAGTAATTTATAACGACGGAAAATTGATACATTGAAGAGGGGTTAAATAAGAATACTAGGCTTACACATTTTTATACAAAATAAAGTAGCTACTAAAGATAACGATTTAAATTATAAAAATAATTTTAACGTCACAAAATTGAAAAAAAAAGTACGCCTAATTGGAATTTTCATTAACAGATTTCTTGAAGGAAAGCGAAATGCGTTTTTTAGGAAAAAGTAATGAAACACGTTTTAAACTGTAAAAAATAATAATAAGGAGGTGGAATGGCAAGTATTTGCGAAATACTTGAAATCTAAATGTTCGAAATAGCTGAAAAGAATAATGCTATATTGCCGTAGCAACAAGGGCGAATGGCAGCAAGATAAAATAGTTTCAGGGCATTGTACAAGGAAAGAAAAAATATTGTTCCAGAGAAAAATAAAGTTATTGGAAATAGAAGTAAATACAAAAAAAAAAATCAAATTTAAGACGAAACATGTACAAAGAGATAAAATAACCATGAATAAGGCGAAGAGAAGTACAACGTAAATACATCGTAATCAGAAAAAATATTTTGCAGTACAAACTGTTATGCAATTCAGATATGAAAACTGTTTTATATAGGCCTACTGCTTGAGGTAGACTTAACAATGACGTCGGTTACATGTTGACGCGCAAACTATCCGCTATACGATCTTTTAGCTGTATTCGAATTATCTTCAGGTATAAACATAATCCCTACATGGCACAAGTTGTGACGTCACACAGCGGATTTTTAGCCTTTCAACTTAATTAAAACATTTCAGTTTGAAGAAATCAATAGTTCAACACCTCATTAACTTTGACTGCTATCTCATTTAATTTCGACAAGGTAGCTCGCATTTTGCTTATTATTAATATTATTTAAATTCCACGCGAGGGTGTGGATTTATTTATAGGGGTGGTGGTTTTCTTATCATACAGTTAAAACTTTCAAGGGGGATGCGTATAGCGTACTGACTTAGCAGCTTGAGGACGGGAAGACCCTAGCCTCCACCAATGTTACGTTTTTAGACAAGATACGCCTTTTTAGATGCTTAGGGATGGTAGAGTATTTACGTAAAACGTACAGTATTTTATAACTTGTTTAAATTAGGGATTCTTTTAAGATAAATGAGACTCGCAGTCTAAATATCAGGTACGGCTTTAATTTACAATATATACAAACTATTACATTACTTTTACGATTTTCTTTACGGAGGGAGGCAAGAATACCTAGATACATTTATAATAACTTATGAGCCACTCAATTTAGTTACGACGATGACAGTCCCAACTTGTTATTGACGCCGAGGCTGATGTAAGGAAACGTCCACGGCGATCGGCACGTCGTAGATCTGGACGTCGTGGTGCATCTTTGTAGTGAAGTGGTCCTGGCGACGATATAGGGCAGACAGACCTCGTAGGTAGCGTGACACGCCCCTTTATCGTGCCCTGTGTGGCAACTCGTACCGCTGTTGGAGTGGGGAGTTCTGCCTTGCAGTTTGCCGCAACTTATGTTTAATATTGTTGCGTGTTGGCCGGGTAGCAGGCACATTACATCATGCTGGGTGGTCAGCCCTGTGAGTCAACCAGTGGTGTCATGGGTTTCCGCAGCTATGTCGCAACTCCCGAGAGACGTCACTGGGTTTCCCCGATGACACCAGTACAAATACGTGACTATCAACAAGTACGACCGAGGTAATGTCTATTTTTAGACTCCAGATCACCGTATTTCATCAGCCATTGACGTCATTGAAGGGGCCGTATAAAAGCATCGGAACTGCGCAACATGTGTCAGTCTAGTATTGCAGAGTCTTGTGCGGAGTCGGGAGGTGAGAGTCTTGTGGAGTCTTAGTAGTGAGTCGTGAAGATGAAGTGAGATCGAGAGTGGTGTGAGGCAGCGCCCATAGGGGCGGCGTTGCCACCGGGACGACGATGGACGTCGTGAGAAGTGACGGGCCGAGAGAAGACGCTGACAGCGGCACAGAATCGAGGACCCATCATCGCCTTGGGGGCTGTAACACGACGGCGTCGAGGCTGATGTAACATCGACGGAGCTGACGAGGTGTGGCGTCTTGAGGGTGCCAACACGGCGGCGGTAGTCGGTGTCGAGTCTGAGTAACATCAGCGCCCTGCAGAAGGGACAGATAACACTAAGGTGTTGTGTGTCGTCACGACTGAGCTGACGAGGTATGTATGGCGTCTCGAGGATGGCAGCACGACGGCAGTGGTCGGTGTCGAGGAAGGATGAACAACACTTGTGGTGTTGTGTTGGAGTGCTGCAGAGTTAGCGAGCTGTGGAGAACAACACTGACGGTGTTGTGTCGAGGAGGGCAGTAACTGGTGACTTGAGGATATTGTCTACCTGGTGATTCAAGAGAAGAAGTGCTTCGAGAGGAGGTCCTGCTCGGAGGAGGTGCTAAGCTTGTGCAGAGGGGCTGGTGAGGACATCTTGGTGATGTCAGGAAGACGTCGGTGACGTCGGAGTCTACTGCGAGGCTACAGGCACATACCTTCGGAGCAGTACTGGGTGAGACAAGAGGACTTCTCCTGTGGGTTGACAGGTGAAGAAGAGGTGTGCGACGGGAGTCGAACCGAAGACTTCAAGAGTGAAGACAACGGTGTACTCTGGGTGCTGCACTGTACATGGTGAGCCATCCTCCATTAGGACTGTTAAGGTTGTACATTGTCATTATTTGAGAGTAACTGTTGATTGGATATATTACTGAACTGTTATTGTGGTTTGTAGTCTTTAATTGATTAATTGTAAATATTCTGGTGCTTTAATTGTCAAAGTTAACTAACGTTCTGTGGAACAGTACTAATTGTGTGCATAACTAATCGTGTTGTGAGAGTTATAGTTGATTACTATTTTGTGTATTTCGTAGCTTTGTGAGCTATTAAATCCAGTACTTAATTTAACTCTTTTATTTACAATTATAAGACCTCTATCCCAAAAGAACTCATGGATATTGCCCACATATAAAGATTGTGTGCTCTCAAACTTGTAACAATATTTTGGAATTCCTGGCCGGGTGGACTGGTTACTGCTCGCTGTGTTAGAACCAGGGTTACACGGTTCATAACAATATACTAGCGCTGTCCGAATTCTCAGTTTAGTACACGCTGGCTCTACCCGTGGCAAGTACACTTGTTGCGTGTTTACGCACTAGCTTCGGCCGCCATATTGGTTTGAGCTTATTTTGATGTTTTGTGATGTTACGTGTTATATATTTCAGTTCTAATTAAGTAAAGTCACACCATCACTTTTTTCGTGTACTATAAAATTTGCAGAAAAATAGTATGTTACTAAATTAAGTTTTTTAACTTAATCAAGCTGGTTATGCAATAATTCTTTTTTTTTTATTTTCAACAGTTCAAGTCTTTAAACATTTCATAGTATTCTTCATTCTAGTTAGCATTCTGTACAAATTTATATACATATTAATTACCCTCTCATAATTATACATATAATTTTCATTATTTCTTGTTAACTTTTTTACTGATGTTGCCGCCAGAGTCTTGTATGGGAAGGTGTTGGCCTAGCCGAATAATCTGGACAAGTGCTCGCCAGGAACTAATAAAATCACGTGTGTGCTGAAATATTATTTACTAACTGTTCGGACACAGTCTTTAATTTGACGCGTTTTATAATCAGCTTTTGCAGCATTCCTTTGGCATAAGACGATAAAAACATTTCAGCAAGTGACTCTTGACACTATACAGGTATTCAAAAATTACGTTATCAAACTTCTAAATATAACGAAGCATTTCAGAAAAAAGTTACTTACGTGAAGTGGGAGTGTTTTTCGGCCCTTTAACAACGATTTCTTTAGAGTAAATGAGAGTGATTAGAGGCAAGCTGAAATGAATATTTCTGCTAGGCTATAAATATAATTTCATTGACAGTATGGACCTTTATTTAGGCTTTGTATATGCAGCTGATTTGCTACATTGGATAGTGACAGGACACACTACGAGTCAGGACGATCGGATGACTATACTAGGTGCGAGCGCAGCCGGCCAAGAGTACTGCGCTCTAGCGACTCGTGGGTTGTAGGGAAGTTTTTTTTTTTTTGCGGCGCGGGGGTGTGGCTGGTGAATCGTGGTACGAGCTAGTCGGTTGGAAGTGAAAACAGGTGGTCACGGTTTTCTGCTTTGACGTACGCGAGAATTGTGCCTGGGTATATGGAAGAGTTGGCGAACTCGAGTCTCGTTGTACGGAAATGGGTTTCCGTATATGGTTGTACGGATTCGTGTTGGCGGCTTTTGTGATATTATGTGGTACTGGAGGGAAAATGCCGGTTACAGTTACATTGGTATTCGACTGGGAAAGCCGTGGATGGCCAATTTTTAAACTCGTGGGCTATATTATTAGGTACGAGCACCTGAGGACGAGTACCTCCACCGACTAAGTTTTCGTGTATTATTTATTATGTGTAATACTTTACATGTTTTACATTATGTGACGACTGTCCGGCTGGGCGGTGTAATACGATACTGTGGTGGCGGAGCTACGGCACCCCACTTCCTCTCCCACTCCTAGGCGCCGTGGCTGTCGTGCAGGGCGGCGAAATACAATACAGTGGCGGCAGCACTAAAAGACCTCCTCGGGTGCTGCATGGATTATATTACTCCAAGATAACAACCTGCACACCGTTGTCATCGACGAGCAGTGTAAGCCGATATAGCAGCGGCAATATGAAAGAGATTCGGCATACATTGTGTCGCCCATGTGCGGTGGCGACCACCTGCACCCAGTATCGGGTAACCGAGGGAGATATCGTGATCTGGAATGTTCCTGTTCCTTCTTTATCTCTCGGGGTGGTACTTGACTTTGAAGCAACACCTTTCCAGGAGGTTGGAGAACAGAGACTGGCCGAGATAATTCGAGCAGTAGGGGTGGGTATATAAGGGGGAGCTGCAGCAGGAGCGAGAGGGTTTTGGCTAGCAGGTGCCTGGAGCGATCTCAAGTGATAGTGACAAGTATTGGGTTGCGACGACTGTTCAAGGGTGTCCAGCGAGTGGGACCGCAGCAAGTAGTAGGAAGAAGGTGTTTCTAGGCCAGAACAGATTCTTCGGTATTCTTTCATTGGGTCCACCATTGTGAGCGACTAGTAACCTTTCCATATACAAAGAACTTATGTAGATGTATTTTTTATCCTTTATGTAAATAGTAGTTATTTGTTCTGTTTGACACATATTGTGGTAAATCATTAAGGACATCGTTTTTTGTATATACAGTTGCAAATAAACTAAGTTAGCTTTACTTCCTTTATTTTATCAAAGACCTCCACCCCAAACGTACCTAGCTCGCAACTTGTAACACTGGTGTCAGAAGTGGGATGGAGGCAATTATTTAAAATATAATTAAATGTTTTAAATGATGTTAAAATTAAATTTAGATGGTTAGCTATTTAATCAAACTTTTAAATTTTTATAAGGTAGGATATTTAAGGTTATAAGTTTATGTTTACAAGAAAAATGGCTAGTGAGTTAGAAGGTTTGCGAGCACTAATAGAAGGACTAAGTAGCCAAATAATGGTGTAAATACCAAAATTGACAGTGTTAATGAGAATGTAGACAAGAAGATAGAGGGAATTAGTGAGTTAGTGCATACTAAAATAGAGTTCGTGGACAAGAAAATTGAAAGTGTTTCTCAAATTGTGGACCTAAAAATTGACAATGTCAGTAAATTGGTGGACAAAAGAATTGAAAATGTCAGTGAATTGGTGGACCATAGAATTTACAATGTGAATGAAAATGTCGAAAAGAAAATCAGAAGTGTGAAAGACGATAGAGTTGAGACATCAGGGTAACGACGGGAGGTGTTCTGCGATGTCAGGGTCGGCGTTAGGACTACCACAGCACATGAATACAGCTGAGGTTGCCATGCCTGGGGCTGGAAAGGGGGTTACAATCAAGCCTGCCCCTTATGATGGCCAAACCCCATGGCGTGAATATCAGCACCAATATTAGATGGTTGGAACCCTGAATGGAAAAGTAATGCCAAGAAAGGATTATACAGACAAAATATGTTCGGAAGTAAGTTTAAAGCCACGCAGGATAGTTTTTTTCCACATCGATGTAAAAAACTAGACACTTTTTTAACAGAATGCTTAGAAAAATTCACGACTAAGAGCAGTGCAAAATTAATTGAAGGGAGTTTTAAAAAACAATCCATTGTATGTTACAAAACATTATTTTTTCTTGAATTTGGTTTACTTTCATAGCAGAATTGGAGATAAATATTTTGGGTGCTAAATCTTAAAAAAAAAAAAAAAAAAAAAAAAAAAGTGAAGTTTATTGCTACCAAAATATTTCGTACAAATTTTGATTATGGTTTATTTGTGACTAAATTGTGTAGGGAATCTTTAACATGAAATTTTGCTACCAACAAAATATTTTCAAATACAGTACGTGCCATAATGACGATCACATTGAACCCTCGTACTTTAGCAGCGCACGATCAGTAAACAATGTTTCTGTAACATAGACATCAAACTAGATCTGTTTATTTCCGGCTGATCCATCATCCACAGGCGTTTGGTGAAGAAATTTTTAAACATATTGTATACACTTTTGGCCTCTAAGTATGTTCCTGTTGACTACACATTTTCAGAGAACGTGTTATCTATAGACCTAGGCAAACCAATGTCATTTAGACGAAAGTTACAGCATGCGTGTAAATAAAAATAAACATTGAGCAGTACACAACTGAAGTCAGAGAGTTGGTAAAAAATAGTGGCTTTGTGTGCATAGGTGAGTGAACATGTCTTGTTGATGATACAAAACAACACTTCAGACTAATTCTTTTGACCGCAGGGGGATCCAGAGAAAATATAGTTTGTGAATTAAAACCTACCTGGAAATTGGTTCCCGAGTGAGAAGGACTGTAAGCACAGAAAAACCGATATGTGATTACTGCGGCGATGAGGGACGGACTGAGAGATTGCTAGAAATCCAACATCTCCGTCGCTGCGAGGGATTGACATTTGAATCGTAGGGCGATCCTGGCAGGATACCTGTTGACACTGCCATCTTTAAACCAACAAATAACAGCGTAACATATTTTTAATTAAGTTTAGATTTACGATGTCAACACAACGAGAAGAAAATTTTGTTTTTACTGGGAGTGATTCTAAAAAAAATTACATCAATAAATAACCACCAGCAATCAGTAAATATTCTATGATTTCGATTTAGAATCCAGAACTTCATAAAATGCAAGGGACATGGCTTTTATTTAGTTGCTATTTCATACCCTTCCTCCAACTATACAAGATGTCCAGAAAAAAAAACACATATTAAACACACCCCGCAAATCCTGGGCTAAATTGGAGACGAAAATGTAAGTGGCGAAATGTTGTCGCGACATTTTACATAGACAATGTGGCAACACTGCACGGAGATACTTCCCTCTTGCGCTCCACGTACAGGTATTATTTTATGTATGTAACGTCAAGTAAACTTAGAATCATGTTTGGACTGCTCAGAATTTGAACCTGGACCCATAATATTCAGGTCAGAATAGAAGTAGTAAGACATGTAAGGCATATGTGGAGCGCAAGAGAGGACACAATACAGTGCTATGTTGCCACATCGTGCATATAAAATGTCATCGTACAACATTTTGCCACTTAAATTTTCTTCTGCAATTTAGCCCAGGAATCGCGGAGTGTGTTTATTATGTGGTTGTTTCTGGACAGCCTATGTACAGAATTTTATAAGAATGCTTACCGGTATTTTAGGCAACAATCCTCACTTACAGAGGACCGAAAAACAAGCGAAGATATGTCCAATAATGCACCGTTAGTACACATCAGTTCATATACCCGCCGTACGGTAACTTGATACGTTCAGGAAGCACTGCTTCTAGCTTGGATCTGTTTTCACACTAACTATGTATCCTTCCGCCAAACGTCAACAATACCACAGCCAGACTGACGGCTGCACTGCAAGCCGACGTACAATGTTCATCCGCTGCCACTAACTACGTCACCTGTAAAATATTGTTAAATGTTCTATATGTAAATATAGGTTTAATTTCATTTCCTGAAAATAAACACATTATTAAGTTTCTGCGCATATTCCATTAAAAGATTTTTAATATTTTAGCCGATGTTCATAATATACCGAAGAATTATATCTACGAAATCAATGCCAACCCAACCGTTCTCAAACAATTGTATTACAAACGTGTTTAACTCACTTAAAAAAAAAAAAAAAATAATATTACAAACGATTTTTACACTCGCGGACGCGTAACAAAAAAAATTAATTTATTTATTTATCTCACCGTGTTGCTTTTTCATTTGCTTACATAGTTGTATGGCAATAACCGAAGTACTCCTAGTAATTTTTTTCAACAGTTCGTTTCTAAAAGTATCAACTTTCCGTACGGCGAGTATAGTACATGACATACTGGGCGTAGCTGCATCAAGTTACTGTGTAATATACTAGTAAACTTTGTTCAATGTAGCATTCCACATGATCCAGTCCGCGTGCGATTCTTAGGAACGGTGCAGTTTTGGACCTACGCTAATGTAACATTTTTTGCTCCTATACATCTAAGGATCATACCCTCAAAGTACTAACATGCGATTTTGCCGCATCCTGTATAAATCAATCACTGTGTGAACATTTATTTCCGTACAATAAGGTGTAGCACAGATGCGAATGTTGCGGATACCTTCGTAAGCGGAGGATACGGTAGTGCACACACTGTCGAACAGTTTCTTAAGGGTGCTCTAGTGGGAAAAAATCATAACTTTATATTTGTATGAAATATTGTTAGTTTTGTTAATTTTGTTGACGTTACACGAGAATACATTTTCCTCTAACGAGACAAAATTTAGCTCAATAATTTTTTCCATAATGATACTTTAAATTAAAAATGTGAACATTTTTAGTTCTTACGAACCACAAAAGCCAATGAACATAAATAAATGCACACTCTGACTAGATATCACGGGCTATTGCTTAAAATGTTTTAAAATCAACTAGAAAGTATTTGGGTACTAAAACATTTATGAAATTTAGAATTTTTTGCCTCTATCGATTTTTTTAATACAAAAATATTTTGCTATGGTTTTTAAAACATGTCAAGTAGCGACCCTTGACATGTAGTTTTAGTGTAATTTTTTTAATTTATACATATTCATCTGTTTTTGCGGCTTATAAGAACTAAAAACGTGCAAATTTTGCCATTGAAGTGTCATTATGGGAAAACTGTTTGAGCTATTTTTTTTTTCGCAGGAGGAAAATGTACTCCTAGTAACGTCTACAAATCTAGCCCCATTTCATACAAATATAATATTATTTTTTTCCCACTCGGACGGCCATAACGACAATTTCATTTAAATATATTGAGCTTCACGTTTCGTCAACAACGAGGTCATTAGAGACGGTTACACGCAAATTTACCCAAGGGCAAAAACCATGAGAGGAATTGACGGCCACGGCATCTGTAAAGATACCACTGCGCTCACCTCACTCTGTAATATCAATGATGTCACACGGTATTCTTGCCTTCGCTTTCATATTATCATGTATGTATGTTCTATGTTTGGAAGACGGCTTTATTCCCATAGTATTTTCGTAGCTACGTCCGGAACGAAATAACTTTCAACACACATAGAAGTAGCATTAATGGAGAAACTCTGAATGGTTATCTGAAGTTTCTTTCACTCATTGCAACCAGTGAACTAGTTATGCAAATGCTAAAGACAAAATTGCGGTTAAAATTTTAAATAAATAACGTTAATACTACACACCAATTACTTTCGAAGGAAATAATTTGTAACATGTAACGAAATTTAGATTCATAGACAAAATACACCTTCACTTTAAACAACTGTAGCTTTTTTAGCTTAATAAACTAAAAAGTACTATATATATATATATAAGGGAGGACATTGAGTTGTATGTACTGAAGTAACAAACATTTTACTACAATTTATTATCAGATGGCTTGCAACAGTATATCCTACATACACACAAATATATATAAGCCTGCAAACATGAGTACAGATAAGTCCTATGTTCGGCGTTATAATAAGTGTTCTCGAACAGCTAAAAAAACTGGAGAAGAGAGAAAGAATTACAAAGGAATAGGTAAGTGCCTGTATATATATATATATATATATATATATATATATATATATATATATATATATATATATATATAAAAACTAATCCTGGCAAAAATTTAATCACGTTGCCCAGATTGGCCAGATAACGAATCAAACACGGATCCTCCCAAATAGTTTTTTTTATCAATGCTCCATTTTTTGTATATTTACTTCCATAAAATTTGTATTTGAACTCAAGGGTCATGAGTAAATTTTTTAGGTTTTGAGGTTTGCAAGAAAAATAAACATTTATACAGTAAATAAATTATGTGTATGTAAAATCTGATTTTTATGTTACTGTATTTGCTTTTATTTATGTATCCAGCAGCTTTAAAACCGATGCTGTCAAAGCAAAGGAACTTCCGCGAGATTTGGCATTCCGAGTAATGATGGAACTTTGATGAATACTACCCCTCTGTACGCATAGGGGGTTGGAGGAAACACGCTTGGAATTTCTTTACCGTGTTGCCTGATATAACATCTACAAACACAGTGAAACGAGCTGGTCAGAGAAACTAGGAAAATGAGAATATTTTACGAGCAACACAAACGTACATTCCTTCGAAAATTAAATGTGTTTCAGCATGCTCTTAATTGGAGCAATATTTTCGAACAGGCTTTTTGCCTAGTCACGAGTGACACTTTAAAAAAAAAAAAATAATAATATTATGAAAAATAAAACTATAACAGGAGAACAAATCGTGTAATAAACAAGGTGTAAAATTTTAAATTAATTTTAAAGCATAAATAGCTTCTGAAAGGTATGTTACATTTTAAATTTAAATTTGAGTTTAAT